>JAECUM010036913.1:0-37500 GCA_016617855.1 Megalonaias nervosa
TTGTTGCAATCTATTTGTAAAGCTGAGACAACAGCTAACTGGTCGAAATCTTGATGGGTTAATGTTCTAGAAATGATCTAGATCCTTTGACCAATCAGCAATATTCTCTTTTTAAGACGCCTATGTGTCGCATTCTAGAATGAAGGCATGACCAAAATATAATATTTAGTACTAAAGTTGTTGAAAATTCAATCTGTAGTAATTCTTCTTTCATATGCAAGTTACTGACAATTTCCCTGTTAAAGGTAATTAAATATTTTTATAAACATTTGCTGGTTTCTTTACGTTGGCATGATAATGTATTAATTAAGCCATATTGTCTTGAAAAAACTGGTGAACTGTGTAAAGCGTAACATTTACTGTCTGGATGAAGATCATAACAACTTGACATTCTTTGTCTCTTAACTTCTCCCATATCTAAACCTTAAAGATTTGTGATAGCTCGTTGAAAAAAATAAAATTGAGACTTTGATTATTGAAACGTTTCACTATAAACGCGAAAACTACTAAGAAGTCAAGGGCTATGCGTGCAACTGCAATTTCCTGAGTTACATACCTTGTCTCCTATGATATTTTTCTCTAAAGAGTCATACTTTGGAACATACCGCTTTCATGGTTTTGATCCATTTTAGTATCAAGCTTGGATCAGGTGACCATAGTTCTTAAGTAAAAGCGTACGCAGTGGAGAACGGTACAACATTGCATTGATTATAATGAGGGCAGGTACCAGTAACTCTTGCAGCTCACTCGTCACAGGGATGAGTATTTGGGAATTTTTTTCCTGAGTCCTGACTAATATATGTACGTATATATGTAAGAATGCGCAACAAGAGTACGTTCAGTAAATGCATTATATGCTGCCTTATACATTAATAAATAAGTGAAAACTTAATGACCTTTAGCTCAGTTTTGTCAAAAATGCTGTGGAATATTTCCTTATTCCAATCTCTTAACTTAACAGGCAGTTGATTGGTTCCAAGTTCAATATTTTAATGTTATTTCGTGCCAGCGATACAGATATAATAATAATAGTAATAATAATAATGAGTTCATGGCTTTTATGAAGGTTAACATGACACTTTTGTTTAACAGGTTATTTTTTCCTCCACACGTAGAAGCAGTGTTCCATGAAATAAAACAAAAGATTAATAAGAATGAGAGGTATGCTAACTGGACATTTGGACTCCATGAAGACTCTGTGAATGAATCAGAAATACATTGGACATGTATAATCGATAATTCCAGCATACCTTCGTCAAGCATTCAAGAATTTACTTTTTTCTGTCTGTGAAGACATTCTTTTGATGTTGTATTGAAAATCAATAAATTAAGCTATCCCCTTTTCATCACATGGATACACCTTGCTTGATGCAGAATACTGTTCATAGAATTGTTTATATTGCTTGTCTTCATATTCTTCTCTAACCACGTATAATCGATGTGGTATCACCTGGCTTATTGTTTTGTAATATCTAACAAGACTATGAATACATCAAATTGATTTAATTGTTTGGTTGAATAGCTACCTCAGTTACAAATCTATTTTGTATCTGTTACAAAAACACACGAATCTTTACCTAAGTTCATTAGACCTTAGCTTATTTATGATATGAAACAATACGTCCTTGTGTCCTCCGATAAGTATGTATTACGCCACCTCACATTCATGCCGAGACGAAGCATTGCTATATAAACAAACTTACTCGTTCTTATAAAGAAGACATATCGTACAATCATAGAATGGCGTATCCGACATCACACAGCAAACAAAAACCCCAAAAGAATGAATACCAATTGATTATTTTAAACGTGAAATTCAACTGCATGGATGACAAGACAGCTTCTTGTTGCTTAATTCGCATCCATTGTAATTTGACTGACGTACGTAAATGAATTTGTTTAGCGTCTCTTTCCAGGTCTGCTAATTTTAATTATAATTCTTGCCATCTCGCGTAAGATGTTTGCAAAATTTTAGGTGTTCAGTGGTTTTATAACACAAAAATAATTTTTTTTTTGCATACGATCCAAGCGTTAATTTGTCAAACCTTTGACAATGTGATTGCAACCTATAATTTATAGAATTTACTTGCAAACTAGATGATCTTGCTCCCGTCCGCGTGAACTCTGTGACCTAAATGCACTCTTGTAAAATTTTGTATGCCTAATTATGCAACTTTAATTGACCAGAACATCTTACTAGTCTGTCATTATTGCTTCGATCATTCGAATAAATCAAGGTAATGTAAGCATTGCCTAGTTCATTTAGTTAAAGACTCTGTACTACACCACAATAAAGATTTATATTATTACTTTCTCATTCATCAATTTTTGAACACGAATAAATTTAGCCATTGAATTTTTAAAAAGAAGTAATAGCATTAAAAAACCCCAAATTGCATGAAATATATACATCTGACATTAACGGACAAACACAAGTACACCAAGCAAGAGACCTTCAATATACATTTTCTAGTTCAAGATGAAAAATGTAAAAGATGAGAATGATACATGATATAGCATCTGTGGAAGTATAAACTGAATTAAAATCATTTCACCATTTATTAAAAATGAAAACGATTTATACCACTTAGACGTTGTAAGACTTCTGTCTAATGTGATTATGGTTAAAGATCAATGTTCTCTGCACTGTCCAGCATGTGTATGTTAACGAGCACACGGCTTTCCTTTGAATTTCTTCGATTCATCGATTATTGTGATTCATATATAGTCATTATGTTAAACAGTTGTATCGTCATCTATTAATAAGTATACGATGCCTTTAATTCATTGAGTGTTGGTTCTGATATCCTCAGCCAGGGCGAATCCAGAGGGGGTGGGAGACTATCCGAACCTATGCCCAATCTTCTACAAATTAGCGCGAAACAACCAAAACATTTCCGTAAGTTTTCTTACTGCTAGATGGATTAAAATTACGCCCTGAAAACGTTTAAACATTTCTCGAGGCTTCCTACGCCTGGCCCTCACGAGAGGTTCCGTCCCATAGATACTTCGCCCACATGTTTATGCGCACCCTACCCCCCGGCGCCCGCGGAATTATTTTTGGGTGGGCGTCCAAACATGTAGTAGTCAGCTATTAAATTTTATTGATGTAGACCTAAACATGTTTAGAGGTGAATTCAGAGGGGCGTTGGCACTAACCCTCCCGTCTCTCTCTATGGGCGCCCATGGCTCCTCCTAACATCCAGCGATAATGAACAATATTTATGGATCCACCCCTGTCTTCCTACATTGACATTACATGCCTCATATGAAGCAATTTTAGCAAACCTTCTCATTTTGTAAGAACAATTCTTAAATTTTTAAGTGTATGTTTCTAGGTATTCACAACGTATGAAAATGTGAGCCCGTTTTAGTACAAATATTATCAAGCAAGGTATTCCATACCAAACTGTACATAAGACTCTAAATAAGAATGATGTATCATTCAGTACCAAATTGTATCTTCGAAGACTCTAAATAAGAATGATGTATCATTCTGTATCAAACTGTCCCTTCCAAGACTCTAAATAAGAATGATGTATCATTCAGTACCAAATTGTATCTTCGAAGACTCTAAATAAGAATGATGTATCATTCTGTATCAAACTGTCCCTTCCAAGACTCTAAATAAGAATGATGTATCATTCAGTACCAAATTGTATCTTCGAAGACTCTAAATAAGAATGATGTATCATTCTGTATCAAACTGTCCCTTCCAAGATTCTAAATAAGAATGATGTATCATTTTATAAATCAAAGTGAACAAATTGCACTATGTCTAGTCGTCTTCAATCTTATTTAAGTATCTGAAGCTTTTCAGCATATTCTAACACACACACACACACGCACACACACACACGCACACACACACACACTGCGATACAAATTGCAATCATTACGAAATACATTTATCATTGTTTTACGAATACATTATGACATCATCACACCTCAATGGCGTTTCATCGCTCATAGTTAAATTAGCAGTAAATGTTGACGAAAGATTAAGACTGTTTCCTATCAGATTATGTTTAATAGTTGCTGGAATGACAGTAAAATTCCTCAGTGAACGCTTGTTGTTAGGTTGAAGTTTCTACCAGAAAGACATTTTTATTAATGTATTGTGCTAATGCAAATCAGCTGTAAATGCCAATATAAATCAGCCAAGAGATTTTACTTTGAATACCTTTATGGATTTTTGCTACGAGTGTAATGAATGAGAGAGAAAAGCATATTTTTCAGTTTTAGGGTCATGTCCCAAATTAGTAGAAAATTTTCATGAGATATTATTTTACTTTGATACTAGAAAAATGCCGAAATGCAGAAATATACAAAATGTTTTAAAAATGTTAATTTACCGGAGTTCTCTTGCATTTCAAGGTACGAGAACGTAAGGGTGCAAATTTCTGTCGATCTAAGAAGAGCACATTTATTTGGGCAGGTGAACGATTAATTAGATTTATGGGGACCGTGTCGTGCTAAATCGCCATAATGCATGGATTTGTAATGTCTGTGTCATGAGAGGAGTGATTCTTAATTAAACATTCGTTTATTTAACCATCAGACAGACTGGAAGGGTAGGGTTAACTTCGATCTTGTATCGAGATTGTCAGATTTGAAATTTTCCAGAACCAGTTATTTGGGAATCTCGAGGGCAGGCAGACTACAATTTTGGCGCCTAGTTATAAAAGGCGGGGGATATATTTAATCCGGATTGGTTACGCTAAATAAGGGGCGTGATTCCCACACGAAATTCTTGGTTTTAATATGTCCCATCACACAATTTTAGTCAGTCTACGTTTTTCTGCAAGAGAAACAAATGTAGGAGACCCCGAGTTTGAATTTAGAAGAAATTTCTCGTAAATAATTATCCAAGGGATCGGATGTCTGGAAAGTCGACGGACACGATTTTGGCGATAGAAGCGAGCGAAGCTTGAAAACACAAGGTATTTTGCGCCAGTCTCATGTAATTCGTTGATATCAATATAACGATTTGTTTGATTTATTTGCTTATATTTGCATGAATTTATTTGTTTAAATTCGTAGATCAATTTTCTTGATATGAATACAACTGTGTGAGTTCATCTATCTGAATCAGTACAATGATATTCTTTATATAAGTTTGACGAATTTTTTGAATGTGTTGTCTTGATTGTTATAGGAAAATATGTATCTAAGAATTTCATGCCTTACCTTAGTTGATATGAGTTACGAGAATCCGTGTGTATTCACCGACCTTAGATGATTTCACGTATATAAAGACTTGAGTGCGTATTGACTGAAATTAACGTTGTTAAACCATGAAGTGAGATTTCATATGTGCTAAAGACTTGAATGTGTATATTCGCTAGAATTAACGTAGTTAAGCCACGTAATGAATTTCATTTATTCATTTGTGTAATTGAGACGAGAACAGAACTGTTATGTGTTGTGGGATGATAATATGAGTCAGGTTGAAATAGCCGTTAGGAAGTACATTAACCTCTTGAAACTAGGTTTGTTTATGGTCTGCCATATTTAGCTGGACCAGATAACCTTTGGTATCTGTTGAATTCCGATAGAACGATATCTGACATAACGAGAGGGGAGTAATGATCTATTCCCAGTAGGATATCTGACAGAAGATTTAGCTTGCTTCTCTATTTATTTTTGGAAGGTGAAATAGCTCCACGGGACGTATCCACGTACCCACCTATCGAAGTATCTACGTATCTACTTACTTACGTATCCACCTACCCACACAAAGTTCGAGGGCCGAAAGAGGCGAGACAATAGGGAGTTTGGATAAGAGAAAAGAAAAGTGGAAAGGACCAAGAAGAACAGTCAGAGTGAAGTTGGAATGAACCGGAAATAATCAGGTTATGAAGTTGTACAAGGCAATGACTTCGATTGTTTACTCGATTCTATGATGAACTAATTATATCATTTAAAACAGATCGGCTATTTATATAAGTATATTTGTGTTTGAAATTCGGTGAATGATTTATTTTAAAAAGAAATGCATCTTCCTAATGTAATGCATTATCACGGTTGTTTATGTAATTGATTCAATTGTTATTTTCATGTACAGGGGCTCGTGTCATTCTGCTTTATATACCTGCTCAGATCTCTATCTATTCCACCTATAAGTTTCACACTTTATATTAATATTTACTCGATCTGGGCAATAACACCGAAGGCGATCACCCTGTAGGTAACGATAACCCAATTTCCACTATAACCCACCCCAACAAAGTGGGGGCTTCGTAGCAGAGAAATATAGAGAACCTTGCACGCTGCTCATTTCAAATGAAATTAATGCAACTAGTCTTGCCGAGTAATAGATTGAAATCATTCAAGAGAGCGATCAAAGATTCAATACGCAGACAAGTTTCATAAATGTAAGAAACGAGTGGAATAACATCCTTTGCTAGCCTTGGAGAACAGGAGATTGAAAGTATTCGACGAATTCCATTCATTTAATTTTGAAATGAGCAATGAGCACAAATGTAAGAATGATCTCATGACTAAAATGACTAATTTTATTTGACTAAACCGCAGGATAGTGTAGTAAAAAGTGACTTTGAAATACATTCGGATGCCTAGGTCATTACTGCTTTTCCTTTGCATGAGATCAAGACGTAGTTGGTGACATCATGAAATGTTTCTACGCGTTGTCATATATAGAGGATCTCAAATGAATAATGATTTAATACTAAATTTATGAAATGTGTTGAATACTGTTTAGCTTTTGTCATTACCCATTTGAGATTATGTTTATCACATAGTTTTTATTTTAATGGAAATAGAGAGAAAAAGAAGAAATAATTTCGTTCATTTCGATTCCGATGCTGCACTTTTCATTTGTCGCGAGAAAAAAAATATCCCCAAATGCTTTTTTTGTGTGCAGTTTCTTTTAACCAGTTATATTTAAAACCATATGTGCTTTTACAAATTATAATTCAAAGAGCAACTGTTCTGCCGAATAAATAGAACATTTGATTCAGACAACATCATTTTTCCACACAGAATGTATATCGAAGTTCCGTGTGATGTCACATAATTTGATTCATTTATGTTAGACGATCAGCGTAACAATGTTTACACCTAAGGTATATCAGTTTCAGTACTAAAAGTTGTTGAATATTCATGTGAAAGCATTATTACGGGATGAAGAAATTCCGTATTTGCTGTAATGTATTTGTGACTGGATATTTGTATCAGTTGATTCGAAACAGAAGACAGTCCGAATTGCATCACATAAGAAACATTAGACCGTCTGAGCTATTTTACAGCGTACAAAATGCTGTGGTTTGATAGGCCTCGAGTTCTCTCATTTGGGAGACCGGTAGATGTCCACGTTCTTCTACATACAGAGGTGAGATTATTTGCTTCTAGAAGTTAATATTTAAACCACCGATCCACCCACCCACGCCCGCTATCAATTTACCTATACCCTAAGTTTGTTTGTTGTTGTTGTTATTGTTTTGGGGTTTAACGCTATTTTGCGATAGGCAATACATGGCGTAAGGAGCCCATGTGGGGGTAAATTCGCCATATTCAGAAAGACGTGACATTTTTTTTCCCCCAACTCTCTCTGGGCAGTCGATTAGAAAAATGGCCGCCAGAATGCTCATAGTATTGGGGCCGCTCACCAGTTATTATGTGCTTTCGAGAGAGTGACGTATGTAAGGTGAAGTTGTTTGCATTTAAAACATGCACAGTGGAGAGAATGTTGGCATACATCTATGCTACTTTGATATAATGTAGCTGACATTTCTTTGGATATTGCACTTTTGGAAATTGTGCATGGTCTAAGCACACTGCTAACTAAAATGACTGCTCCCATGTGCTCAAAAAAATCAGCCTGAGTTAGTCTAAAGTACACTATCCTTAATTGGGAAAATGAATTTTGGCATACTAGACAAGACCAGCTTCTAAAAGTGCAATGAACAAATAACCAAACGTTTCAAATGTTAAAACAAAGTTATCGGCTCTATTTCTTTTACAGTTTACCTCTGAAGTTAAGGAAGTGAAAATGACCAAGTGGAGGTAGCACTTTTTTGAAAGGTGCACATCTGGAGTAAGGCCAAGCTGGATACTCTATAACCCATATTACATCCTTCAGTCATACACCAAAATAAAGAGAAATAAAGTTTTTTTTGAACAATACCTAAGATATACAAGGTCTTTTTAAAATAGCCAGTATAACCAGTGAGGAAACCCGGGGAAATTCTTTTCTTTAAAATTCCAACCCTATGCAAAGTAGGAAACTGTAAAGCGCTACCATTAGGAAAAAGTTAAACAAAGTTCCATAAGGCGCGGTAGAGAAACTATTCCCACGATCGCAGCAATCAGTAAAGAGAATACTGCGCAAAAATTGCATGGGCTTATTTGGACCAATAAGAATCACATAAAGTGATATGTTAACGTGTGATAATATCAAAATTATTAAAATGCACCCATTATATGTAAAGCAAGCAGACTATGTGATAAACTACAATTATGATATGAGTATATTAACGTAAATAACACAATAGTCATATGAAGAAAATTTAGCTTTCCTTAAGCAATCATGAATAATACCTAGCCCTTGATTCAGTTTGAATTTATGTACTCTACCAATAAACTCTTTAATATATTTCATGAAGTTTCTAATTCCAACTCCTTTGGACAATTATTGATATATACGTGCTTTCCAAAGCACTTTTGATATAAGCAATCCTTCGGTAGATGATTGTTTGTTCAAGTTGTGCAAGCCATTATTCAGACTTGCTATATTCAGACTGAATGGAAACCTTATAATTTGAACAGCTTTAAATTTGATTGGCGATTTCAGGACTTCAGATTGGGTTGATATAGAGGCACTATTCTTACACATTTGTTCACTTGCTTCTTGATTTAAAAGAAATTGAAATACTCTTTATCGGCTTTGTATAAATAGATTTTGTCGAGATTCCTCATATGTAAGATTTTTTTTTTCACAGATGAATACACGATATATTACTACAAGAACATATGTTGTTTTTGTTGGGTTTAACGCCATGTTTCAGTACACGATAGGCTATGCAATGCGGCCAGTGTAACTGGTGGAGAAAGAACCCGTGAAAATCCCGGTAACAACTGCCGACCCACGGGAAACTACAGGCAGCTTTCTCATATAATCACATAGGCCGAGTCCGAGACTCGAACCCACGCGGAGAGAGGTGAGAAAGCAATGATCGGTGAGGTGAGCGTTTTAAACCACTCAGGCACCCGGGACTCTACACATATAACTATAAGATTTAATGTTAAATTCTCCATGTTTTAGTTGTCACGCCTTTTCAAATGTTTTTGTTCACATCTGCATTTATGAAAATTGTTTTTATTAGTCCAACAATTACATCAATATGAGTAGTATAGTGGGGCACCGTACGGACAATGGGAATTAACATTACAGACCCCCCCGGGCCAATATACGGACACGATTTATACGGACAAAAAATCACCCTGTGCCCATATACGGACAATGGGAATTTTGTATAGCGACTAGCACACCATCGGTCAATATGACATCATGGTACTGGACACTTGCAACAATATAGCAAGTACCGTGACGTCATGCCACCTGTTTCATTTCTATACAAAGTGTTATGCATTTGCGTTCGTATCAGTGGATAGTAGAGTATGTTTTAAATTTTTTTAGGCAAGAAAGAATAAATCTTTTCGAGGCAGTGGAATGGCCCTGAAAAGGGCCGCCGTTTATTATGTTAACACCATTCCGTTAACATAGAGGGCATCGCATAGGTTTTCTTCTCTTTCTCAAACTTCGTCTAACCTCTGGTCCATAAATCAGAACTCGCTTCAGACAGAATTGTCTTTACGCATAGGTCCTTCTTTTCCAAACGCTTGTCGCTGTGATCCTAACGATTCTGCATGATAATCTCACATACATGGGTAAGTCCGTACGGAACAGCATCGACGATACCAAAGTAGACGATTCAACGTTGGTCCACATCTTTGTGACGAGGAACAGGTGAAGGGAATGAAGTGAATCGCGTTTATTTATAGTGGAAGACCGGATCGAAACGGATTGAAATTGTTCACCAATCCCAACATGCGTTACAAAATTCAGTCACTTCGCGGTGTCTGTCTTCCGATCCGAAGAGAGCTACCTGTGACGTCACATTCCCTATATAGGTGCGATAGCGTCTGTGCGCAGTGAATCGATGCGGAATTGTTTTGTGAAACATGACGGAAACTAAGAAGACAATGAATTGGGGTGCACCGGCTGTGGAGACGAGAAGCGATGGCATAGCAGTGGCTACCAAAGTTAACACAGCGCTACTTCCAAAAGAGACCGATTTCAATTGGGATTTAGTAGATTTTCTCTCTTCGCAAGAATTTTGTTCCAGTACCAGTACCTTCGCCACCTTGTCCTTCTTTACCACACGTCGAGGATTTTAAACAAAGACAGAAAGAAGAATTGGAGAAATTTTTACAGCAGCAAAAAGAGGCAGAACAAGCATTTCTCCTTGAACAGCAACAGCGAGAAGAAGAAGAGGCAAGAAGGAAACGACAGGAAGAAGCAGTAGAGAAGAAACAAGGTCTAGTAGAGAAGGAGAACAGTGAAAGTCAAACGGTAACGGTACTTTTAGACATTTTGGACGAGTTAAGAAGCCTGAAACAAATGTATCAGACTTCTTTATTACGACCCAAGAGAAAAAGACCTTCCCGAGCCAAACAGTCTAACCCTGTTACTACACCGGACAAGATACCACTCCTAGTGATTTCTACCAAATCATTGACAGGAGCAAGTCCAGAAGTAGGCCTTGGCCGTGGCAAAGGCTTAAGGCAGATAAAGTTGATTGCTTCTCGTTCCTAAGTTTGTTCTAAGAAAAAAAAAAAAGACACCCAACGGTCCTTTTCATGGCCACTCACTTCTTTCGAAAAGAGATACTATTCATTTTGCCAAAATCAATTAAAACTCAGAAAACCCTTGTTTGACCCTATGATATACGTGTTGTGAGTGCGTGAGTGTAGACCCTTATTATTCTAAACAATCAAAACCAAGAGACACTTACGTTTTTTTCAGTCTGGTCTATTCTGGTACAATATTTACAATTCAATATCACAACATAACACAACACTTTTTAAAAAAGTTCATAGACTTCTTCTGTCTCTTTTTTCTTCTTTTACTCTCTGTTTTTTGTTTATTTTCTTCACTTTCAGTTTTTTCCTCCTCTTCTTCCTCGCTTTTTTCTCGTCTTCTTTTCTTTTCTGTCTCCTCATTCTGAACATGTAGAGGTTCTTCCTTTGCCGAGGGTACCTCTTCTTCTTCTTCCTCCTCCTGCTCCTGTTGTTTCTTAGGGCAGTCTGATGACCAATGTCCTTTCTCTTGACAATGATAACAGGTATCTTGACTTTTGTCTCTTCTGACACTGGTCTTGCTTTTTTGACGGTCTGGACATTCTCTAGCCCAATGCCATTTCTTCTGACAGATATAGCAAGTATCTTGACTTTTATCTCGAAAGGAGGGAGAGTAATCCGTCGGTTTGTCTGAAGAAAACTTTCGTATGACACCTCGCAAAGCTCTAATCAGAAGTTCGATTTGTGTGGGTTCTTCCATCGTGCTGGTCAGCTTGAGAGTGAAATGAATACTGAGAGGGAAGGCACCAGCCCTTTATATATGCACTAAGTCTGACATGGATATATAGGAGTCTATGGCGTTTCAAATGTTGTCATTTGACTTTTTGCAGTCAAGGTGAAACGATCGCATCATTTCGTAAAGAAAGGGGAAGAAAGTAAGAGGCAGAAACGTGATTTATCACCTCACACGGTAGCTGAAGTCTTGGCTCAAATTCATGCCAGCGATTTTGAAGATGAGATGAGTGAGCCAGAATCTAGGCCCTGAGAATCTACACCCAGAAAAATCCATCACCACCAGTAAACCCTGAAAAGTACTACCACACTCGAGAGACTGTAAAACGCTCCTCCAAAAAATTTAGAATTACGGCCTACACGTACGCGGTGAAGTTTAAAGATTTCAAGTCCGACGTACCGTTGGAGAAAGCAGAAGGGTTCATCACCGATGTGTGGGATTCTTTGTTAACCACACTGAAACGGCAATGTGAAGCCAAAGAAGACAATCGCTTGAGATTTTCCATTCATCACGACAGTTTGAAGTCCCCCGTTTGGATCGAGTTTAGCAGTCCATCAGAATTGACTCCTTCCAAAGTCATGGACAAGATTCAACACGTGCAGCAATCCAACGACAAGTTTCACATCACCGATGGAAAAGCGACACTGTTCATGACCCACGTTTCTCTTCTCCAAGGGACCGGACGCAAAAAGGTGTTATCAGGCGGACGATCTTCGCATCAACAAAAGGAGCCTTGTCCGAATTAACAACCCTCAAGACAAGATGTGTTTAGCCCGTGCCATCGTGGTGGGACGAACGTATGCCGACAAGAACGACACGGCAGAATGGAAAAGAGGCTGGCAAATTATTAAAAAATCTAGCCAAGCCAAACAACGAAGAGAAGTAGAACTCCTGTTACAGCAAGCTGGCCTTTCCAAAGACACACCCTGTGGCATTCCTGAAATGCAAAAATTGCAAGACGTCTTAGCTCCACGCTATTCCTTGAAAGTTTACCCTCAAGAAGTTCGCGAACCTCTGTTGTTTCGAGGCAAACATTTCAAAGACGGAAAATACATTCACGTCTATCATGACAATGAACATTTCGATGCCATTACCAGTATCACTGCATTCCTGGGATACAGTTATTACTGTGAGAAATGTGTATATGGCTATAACAATCGTGAGCAACACAAGCATTGCGGATCGAAATGCTCAGGATGTTTAGCCTCTAAGCCCTGTTTGGACGAAGGACAAGAACGAGTGAATTGCCCAGCTTGTCAGCGCACCTTTGTCAGTCCAACTTATTACCAACAACATCTAAAGACGCAAGGTTCACAGCGGAAAAGTGCTTGTCAGCTCCTGAGATTGTGCCCTACTTGTGGACAAGGCATACGTACCAATAATGCCAAGGCGCACGTCTGTTCAGGAAAGAAGCAATGTCACATCTGTCGCCAAGTCGTGGACTTGGAACACCAATGCTACATTCAAAAATACAAATCCAAACATGAAGAAGAAGAAGATAATGACCAGAAGAAAGGTCATTTCATCTTTTCCGATTTCGAATGCATGCAAGAGACTGGCATTCACATTCCTAATTTTAGCGTGGGTCACCGAGCGTGTGAGAAGTGCATCCAAGAGCCTATCTTTACTCATTGCCCTCACAGTAGCAAGATTCCTGGAGGACGTGAAACAATCTTTCGTGGACCGAACACGCTGACCGATTTCGCCCAATGGATCTTAGACCCTATCGACGAGACGTGGAGCCGAGAAGACATCGAACGTTACGGAGATTGTCATCGCTATGCCACGGTGATGGCTCACAATTTCTCGGGATACGATGGGCAATTTCTTTTGAGATACTATACGGAACAAAGTATCGAACGTCCTAAAGTGACTTTGAACGGAGCCAAAATCATTTCCATGCAAGTGGGACAAGTGCAGTTTAAAGATTCGATGAGTTACTTGGCCATGTCTTTGAGTCGCATGCCGAAAACATTTGGATTGACAGAAATGGCCAAAGGTTATTTTCCACACTTTTTCAATAACGAAGCCAATCAACACGCCGTTCTACCCCATTTGCTGAGGTTCACTACTACGACCCCGAAAACATGCGTACCGAACAACGAGAAGCTTTCTACGCTTGGTACCAGACTCACGCCTTGGACCCCTTCGACTTTCAGGAAGAAATGTTAAAGTATTGTCGTTCCGACGTGGGCATTTTACGGCGTTGCTGTGGAAAATTTCGAGAACTGTTCGTGGAGCACGGAGGGATCAATCCTTTGAAAGAAGCCTGCACTATTGCCAAAGCGTGTTCCTTAGTGTACCGCCAACGATTCATGCCCGAAAACACCCTAGCTGTCATCAGTCCTCAAACTACCAATTTTGTCAAACGTCAATACTCGGTCAAAGCCCTACACTGGTTACATTACTTGTGCGACAAGGAAGACAAATGGATCCAACATGCTCGCAAAGGAGGAGGCGAAAAGACCATTGGAAGGTAATCGGTAGATGGCTGGAACTTAGAAAACCCCAAGATCGTGTACGAGTTTAACGGGTGCTTATTTCACGGATGTCCCATCTGCTACCCTGAACGTAAGACGACAAATCAGTTTTTACAACGAACCATGGAAGACTTGTACCAGGTCACTTGTCAGCGGCGATTGAAGTTAGAAGAGCAAGGATACCAAGTGGTAGAAATGTGGGAACACGAGTACGATCACAGTTTGAAAACCGATCCCGAGTTTAAGCGCATCGAGGAAAGTTACAAGCTGGTGGACCCACTGAACCCGCGGGACAGTTTGTACGGAGGACGGACGAATGCCACCTGTTTGCTATACCAAGCCGACGAAGAGAAAGGAGAGGAAATCAAATACTTGGACGTGTGTTCTCTGTATCCGTACGTGTGCAAATACTGTCACTTTCCCGCAGGGCACCAGCAATTGCTGACCGAACACATCGACGTGGAGAACATTCGCCAATACGAAGGATTGATCAAATGTAAAGTCTTGCCTCCCACGTACTTGTACCATCCCGTTGTACCTCACCATTGCTAAGGAAAACTGATGTTTCCCTTGTGCCGTACTTGTGCCGAAACGTGCAACCAAGACCAACCTTGTCAGCACACTCAGGAAGAACGAGCCTTGACGGGAACGTGGGTCAGGGTGGAATTGTTCAAAGCTCTGGACTTGGGATACCAACTGTTAGAAGTGTACGAAATTTACCACTTTCCCAAGACAGAAAAATACCACAAGGGCGACGAGACTCAAAAAGGCATTTTCGCAGACTACGTGAATGCTTTTTTAAAACTGAAACAAGAAGCCAGTGGCTATCCTTCCTGGTGCGACACTCCCGAAGACCAAAAGAAATTCAAAGAGAAATACTGGAAGCAGGAAGGCATCACTTTAGACCACATCGAGAAAAACAAAGGAAGGCGATCGTTTGCCAAAGTGATGTTAAATTTCTTGTGGGGTAAATTGGCACAACGACCGCGTTTACCCAAGACGGAGTATTTGACAGAACCTTCCCGCTATTTCAAGATGATTCACAACAAAAACAAGTACATGAAACACGTGGACGTCGTTCGTGAGGACTTGATCTTAGTCAATTACGAAGAAGAACTGGACTTTGTAGAAGCCGACGAATTTGGAAATATCATCATTGCGGCTTACGTGACTGCCCGTGCTCGCTTAAAACTGTACAAAGCTTTAGAACTTAGGAGATGGTGTGCTGTATTTTGACACGGACAGTTGCATCTACATCGATCGTCTGGGTCAACCTCACCCTACCATCGAAGGAGACCATTTAGGAGTCTGGACGGACGAGCATCCCGACGACAAGATTCTAAGTTTTGCAAGTGGCGGTCCCAAAAATTACGGGTACGAATACCAAGACCCACAAGGAGAAATACACACGGAGTGTAAAGTGAAAGGATTGACTCTCAATTATCGCACCAGTCGAGTGGTGAACTTTGGTGTCTTGAAAGAAGCCTTGCAGTCTGGACAGGATGGGAATTTTAAAGTGACCACCCATGAACCGCCCAAGATTGTACGTTTACCCCACACCAAATCGTCAGCCGGCCCTTGGAAAAAGTCTATCAAATCGTGTACCAGAAGCTAGTACGACTTCCCAACCACTTCACTTTACCGTACGGTCACGCTGGTATAAGAAAAATGGTTCCAAGACGATAGTCACCAACAAGAAGGATGACCTCGACACAGCAAGAATCGACTGAGAAACCCACAGAGAACTTCAAGTGCAAACCATACCATTTTCCTGTTTTCTTGCCTGACTATTGCAGTTGTGCCAGTCGATTGGAAACGTTTCAAAAATGGCCCACGGATAGGGAAGGATTAACTACTGCGAACGTTTTAGCTAGAAGAGGATTTGTCTACTTGGGACCTGAGACTGGATTGGGATACGAAGTACAGTGTTTCAGTTGTTGTCTGAAGTTGCGTATGGATCGATGTATCTACAAAGATTCAGCTATTCTGGAACATACTCAATGGTCTCCGCATTGTCTTTACCTTTCTATGGTCTTTCCACCCATCACACTACGGTTCAGGTATGACGGTACCTTAGAGAAGGTAGTACCGATGTCCAAGAAAAAAAAGGAAGACTTCCAAAACTGGTCATAAAAAAGGAACGATGTACAAACTCCAGACTTCATTACGACTAGTATAAAAAGGGACAACGTCCAAGACCGATAGTTTATTGTCACTACCATTGCCAAGCGAGAAAGATGAATCCTCTCAAACAGCAAGTATCAAGCAAGAGCAAACTCGAGTGCGATGCTGTGCCTTGCGATGGCAGGGATGCCGTACGCTATGACCTTAGCGATTCAGTGCCACATCATGGGAACTTTGCTATAACTACTACCATACCTACCATGGAAAGTGATGCTGTGCGTGTCAAACCTGATGGATGCGAATGCGATGCCACTCGTTATCGTACACCTTTTCACTTTACTGGTTTTCATGGTAGATGTCATCGTTATGAAACCATGCGGCTACCACCCTAACAATTGTCATATAGAACTTTTATGTCTAGAAATTCACAAGAGAAAATTGACAAAAGTCAACAAACAAGTCAGATTTCTCTGAATCAAGGGTGCGTTCTTCCTAATATTCCGCTTTAGACCATTTATATTTGAAGATTTTATTGACATTCTTGACCGATTCCTGGAATGACAGTGGTCAGAAATTACTCACTTTGTCCATTACTTTCGCTCTAGGAGAAGTGTTTGACTGACATGGCTATGGATACTTTGCAAGAGAACATTCGTGGTTTGCCTGTGGAATTGAGAGAACGCATTTACCGCGAGTTCGTCAAAATACAAGTGAAACGCAAAGAACCATTGCATCCGTTACGTCACCGATGTTTGAACCACTGGTACCTAAATGCTATAAGATGACTGATTCTGATGAAAGTATTCCAGTGGTCAGACATTGATGAATCGCGTGAAATTCATAAATTTTTGGATGCCACTCATTCAACTTACAAGGTGATCCAAATACACCGAATTCCAACGGACGAGTTAGAGGATTACAACAAATCTTTACAAGAACAATTCTTTCTAGTTCAAGAGGAAACTTCTGTTCTGTGCGACGTGTGGTGTGTGAGTTAGTGACTAAACTTTCTTGGTACGGTACTAAAATAAAATCGAGGCTGTTCAAAAAGTACACTTATTACCTGGCACCAAAGAGGTATAAAAACGTTCTACCATGCCACGGCCTTTATCAATCGTGATACAACAGATTCCGTGGAAGGAAATCAATGACACTATTCAAACGGTGGAGGATTACGATCGTCTATTACGAGAACTGTGTCCATTGAATTGGGGTCGACGTGTAGTGTGTGTCTTAGTGACTTGCTTTCCGGGATTTCGTTTACCAGCCGATTCCTTGTGGACTCTTTACAAACAGTACATACCACTCCAAAAAGCATGAAAGTGGTCCCTTTAAAGGTACACGAGAGACTCATTCTACTCAAGGCTTTGCGCTTTCATCTTGATACTTCTCAACCTCTACGGGAAAACAAGATTCGTCAACTTTTAGGCACTGAAGATGTGTACGACGACGTGTGTGTAGCTTGTGACTTACACCCTCACTGGAAAAATGTACGTGACTGGAAAAGTTGGGGTTTTGAGGCTTGGACAAAAGAAGTGGCACACTATGCAAAAGATTTTTATCCCTAAAAAATTAAAACGTTCAGTGAAAAAAGTAACTTTTAAACCAGTGTTAATGACAGTGCCAGAAGAAGAAGTCGTCACCGAGGAAAACCATTCTCTTCAGGACAGGACCGTCATCGACATCCCCGAAAGGCCATTCCGGGAGGACTCTTGTGTGAGTGCGCCAAGGAGTGTAGAGACTCTCAGAACATTACACACTACCCCTACGATTTCACCTCTTGATCACCACAAATGTTGTACAGAGACTTGTTTATATTCCACTATGATCGTTTTGATGTGTCTTTTATTCATGTACTTAACCATTTGGCTTTTATGTATTTTTGTCTTTCGTGTTGTTCACAATTAAAGATGACAATAAACGTGTCCTGAAAAACAATTATAAAAACTCTTGCCTTGTCTGTCCTCGTGTCAAATTGTGACATTTCTTACACTACTATGGCAACCTCTACTGTCTCTATTCCCTCTTCCTCCACTGTCAAAGTCATTGACGAACACGTTGATCGGACTTGTTGGGAGGCCTTGTATCTTCGCCATCCCTTTAACATGCTCATTGCCGGACCTAGCGGTTCAGGCAAAACCGAATTTGTCAAACGTTTGATCGAACATATACATAATTTGATCGATCGTCCACCTCAGCGAATCGTGTGGTGTTACAAAGAGTGGCTCACGGCGTACAGCCTTCTGCGAGAAAGTCAAGGCGATTCCATTGTCTTTGTGGAAGGCATTCCTGGCGAGGACGACAGGATCGTGTCTGACCCTAGTCAAACTCATTTGGTTATCTTTGACGACATGTTAGGAGAAGACGAAGAAGAAATTAAACTCTGGTTTACGCGCAAAGGGCATCATCGTAATGCCAGTGTCATTTACATTACCCAAAATTTGTTTCAACAAAGTAAAGCCCATCGTACCATCAGTCTCAATGTTCATTACGTGGTCTTGTTTAAAAGCCCTAGAGATAAATCGAAGTACAAGTGTTAGCCAAACAGTTATTAACGCCTTGGCTGACTCATGCGTACGACGATGCCACTCAAACTCTACACGCTTATTTACTCGTGGATTTAAAACCCACCACTCCCGATTATTTGCGATTTCGTACCCATCTGTTTCACCCCTGGTGCCAAGACAGAGGGCCTGTCGTGTACACGTCCCCTTCGACTTAATCACAATCACGAAAACAAGTCTATAAAAACCTCGGTCACTTTCGCTCTGTCTCACACATCGCCAACATGACGTCCCTTCAGTCTCATCTTCCCATCAAATTGATTCGTGCCTTATACGGTATCAGTCGCGAAAAAAATCCACAAATACGTGCTCGTGTCTTAGAAGCTAGTCTCAAAGAAGTCTTAATATGGTTTACGGTGACAGCACGTCAATTACTGCAAGGAATCATTCAGATTCCACATCAAACCAAACGTTTTTTTGAGAGAAACAAAGTCGCCTTGACGCAGCTAGCTGATCCTCGCATCGACACTCAAACCAAAAAGCAAATCATACTGAAACCTGGAGGTAGCGGTTCTCTAGGAGGTGTCATCATTCGCTCCCTCTTAAAATGGGATCCTAATGCTTCCAAAGTCGTCCCCAAGACAAAAGCCACACCCAAACGTACCCAAAAGAAAAAGAAAAAGAGCAACGGTGTCAAGACCCGATCACAGCCTCAGAAAAAGAAAAAAAAAAAAAAGTCCACAGAAAACAGCTTCTACCCGCAAGAGAGCGCCTCCAAAAACTTCTCCTCCAGTGGTGACACCCTCTTCCTCTTTAGCGGCAGTGGCAGCTGCTCACAAAGTACCTGCCCCCAAAATCAAAGTCCAAGAGAGAACGGGTGTGTTACAGAGTTTACTGGATTTGTCCAAGCATAAACTGTCCCGATTTAGTCCGTTGCGAACTCCTCCACGACGTGTGTTGCCTGTGATCAAGTCAATACGACGTAAAGACAATCAGTGGCGTCGCATTCTAGTATAAAAAAGACTCGAGGAGAACGATAGGGATCAGTGTTTTGTGCTGCTCAACGCCCAAAGATGTCCCTTCCAAGACGCGCACACCGTCACCATGGTCGTTCTTTTGTCCAAAAAGGAAAAGGAAAAGGTAAAGAATAAAGGAAAGGACTGCCACCTCGTTTAGCCAAACATTTGGACATGCTGTCCGTCCTGTCCTAAGCTCCTCCATCCATGCGAAGAAAATTCATTCAAACTGCCTCCAAAGACGTCATCGATACCGTGTGCGAATGTTGTCTGAATGTCTTGAAAGGCACAATACCTTTGTCTAAACACCAGAAAGAATGCTTAGCCAAACATCGACACGTTCTTCGCCAAATGGTTCAAAAGAAAATACCCATTGGTCAAAAGAAAAAGATGTTGGTGCAACGCGGAGGAATTTTACCCTTTTTGCCCATGCTGCTGAAAGGAGTAATGGGAACAATAGGAGGACCCTTGCTGAAAGGAGCATTGGGAAAGGTCCTGGGAGGATGCAGATAAAAAGGTCCAAGAAGATAAAAGGGACCTTTGGAGTCAAAAGATCTCAGACCTGATCCTTGAAATCCGATGGAAGGACGAAAACTTGCTTTAGTGCCTTTCAAACGATGGATGGAATACCATCGTTGAAAAGAACAACGAACCCCTCATTTACCTCCCAATCCTCATTTGACCGAAATGTCCCAGTTACAACACGAATTGTTGATGGATCGCAGCGATTTGTCAGAAACGGAAAAATCGCAACAGTACGATCAATTGTTGCAACGACTGCAACTCTTTCACCAGAAAGCTTTTGATGAAACAGCTCTACCCACTCTGAAAGATTTTAAGACTCTGATGAAAAGTCCATCACCACCACCCTCAGAAGGCAAGACAGACGCAACCCCACGTATGCCTGAGGAAGAAGAGGCACGACAAGTCGTTCAAACATCGTCAGCAGCTCCCATCCATAGTAAGATTGTAGCATCCTTGTTGACCATTTCCCCTACACCCCAACGAGAAGAACTTAAAGCTTGGGTTAAAAAGATGATGTCCACTCCTCCTTCGACAGAAGTGAAAAAGAAAGAAGGGAAACCAGAAGTGATAAAGGAAAAGAAGACCAAAGCCATCCCATTACCACCACCACCACCACCACCACTACCTTCAACTTCTACACCCGTGGCACATCGGACACGTAAAACCGTTTCTAAACCACCCCATCGTCCCATTCAGAGTAGCATCAGTGAAGAGTGGATCACTTATTAAAAAATGGAGATGGTGTTATCCAGCATTTACTACGATCCAGTCCATCCCGCAGGTTACGGAGGAGTTCAGAAATTGTATCGTGCTTCCAAAACTCGACTGAAAAGTATCCGTTTGCCTCATGTGCAACGATGGTTACAAGAACAAGCCACGTACACCTTACACAAACCCATTCGACGAAAATTTTCCAGAAGTCGCACCCAAGTGGAGGGTATCGATCATCGATGGCAAGCCAATTTAGCCGATGTCTCTCATTTGGCCACCTACAATCGTGGCTACAAATATTTGTTTTGTGTCATCGACGTCTTTTCCAAATTTGCTTGGGTCGTACCATTGACTTCCGAATCGAGCAGTGAGTTAGTGCGATCCCTCAAACTGGTGTTGAAATAAAGCGGTCGTTACCCTCTTCGATGGCAAACTGAAAAAGGCGCCGAATTTCTGAACCAAGCTTTCCAAAAAGAATTGAAGAAACGTGACATTCATTTTTCCACCACCGAGAATCCCGAAACCAAAGCCAGCATCGTGGAACGTTTTCAACGCACCTTGAAAGAACGCATGTGGAAATATTTTACTCATCAACACACTCTCAAGTACATCGACGTCTTGCCACACCTCGTCCAATCGTACGATCAATCTTACCATCGGAGCATTGGGCGTTCCCCCCAAGAAGTGACTGCTGACAACGAAGTGGTCGTCTTCGAGCGTCTGTTTGGTACGTCCCCAACAGTGACTCTCCCCAAGAAAGGTGGAGTGTTGGCATCAGGAGATTGGGTACGCATTGGCAAAACCAAACGCACTTTCGACAAAGGTCACTTACCCAACTGGACCACCGAATTGTTTCGTGTCACTGAACGAGTGCGTGGCCGTTATCCTCCTGTCTATAAATTGGAAGACATGAACGGGGAAGTGTTAAAAGGAACGTTTTACTTGCCCGAGTTACAACGTATGACCAAAAAAGAAGACGACGTGTACGAGATAGAAATCATTCTCGATCGAAGAACTCGTAAAGTGGGAAAACGACGTGTCAAAGAAGTCAAAGTAAATTGGAAAGGATATCCTCCCAGTTTTGATTCTTGGATCGACTCTTCGCAACTCATCGACTATAAAAAGAAGTGACCATCATGCCCTTCAACACAGCCTCAGCTACTGCAGTGACCACTCCTTCCCCCATTTCTTCTCTGCAGGATCTACAAAAGCAACCTTGTGGGTGTGGTGTGGAGAACGTGTGCCTTAAACGCAAATCGTCTTTTCCTGAAATATTTGTGGTGTATTGTGTCATCCGTGCTGCCATTGCCAATTTGAGTTTGCAACAAGGAGACAAACAATTGTGGACCATTTTACTTAGCAGTTGCATTGGTTACCTTCTTCCCAATCCGTCTCTGAAATATTCCTCTAACGGAAACAGCAACGGGAGTCTTGTGTCCAACGTTAGTCCCCCTTCCAACAGTCACTCTAACCATCCTCTTTTAGACACTTCTCTGACTTCCAGTGACTCATCGGACACTAAAACTCTAGAATTATGAACAACCAATTTTACTTAACGTTACCCAGCGACAGTTCCATGGAGGTGTTTCCCAATAACACTTTGTGCTGTGTCTCGGCCAGATTACCTCAAGCCATCCGATTGGATCACGAAGCCCATTGGGAAGTGGCTTTGGTGGAAATGATTCACTCTACACAAATCAAAAACATCATCGAAAATGAAAACACTTTTACGGTAGAAGTTTATGACGAACAAGTGCAACAAGTCATGGATGAACGCACCAGTGTAGCTGACTTTATGAAATCACAAGACCTCAAAACTAAACGAACCACTTATCGGTTGAAAATTCCTGCGGCCTATTATTTTAGTGGTCAACATTTGGTGAACGACATTGCTAACAGGTTCAATTTCATGTTTGGTAAAGCCTTGGAGAAAGCCAGAGGAAGTGTCACGATCCAGTACCACAAAATAGCTCGTCGCCTAATGATGAAATTTTCAGAGGACAAAGTATTGGCCATTACGTTTTGTCCTAAATTGTATGACATTTTGGGTGGAGACCCCAAGATGATCAAGATTAGAAACGAAATACCATCGGTGACCGGGAACTTGGATTTTGCGAAATATTTTCGATTCCCTGTAGAAATGAACCAAGGACTGAATTTGATGTTTGTGTACTCCGATGTGGTGGAGTACAACGTGGTGGGACACACCTCCGTACCGTTACTGCGTGTCATTCCTTTCAAAGTGGATTCTGCCACGGCTGCTGACGAGGAAGGTGGAAACACCTATCATGTTCACCGCGAATTTGTACATACTCACTGTTTACCCGTGAGTAAGTCGTATTTCGACACTGTCAACATTACTATAAAAGGAGATCTGGGACAAAATATTTCATTCACCAAAGGGAAAGTCACAGTGAAACTCCATTTTCGAAAACGATTACTCTAACCCTTTGTCAGTCATGTATCCTGTGTACCAAGGAGTCGCTCGACAGCGAGGACATGGTTTAGGTGATATGCTAAAATCAGCCTTTCGTAAAGTGGCTCCCGTTTTGAAACCGATGGTGACACGGGGATTGCACGCCTTAAAAGACGCCGCGTTGACGCACGGCAAAGAATTTCTCCAAAATGTCATCATTGACAAACAAAACCCCAAAGAAGCTTTCTTGAGAGCAGGCAAAAATGTCTTGCTTCAAACGTGCAAAGACATTCTGGGTCGGCGAGAAACTCCTATAAATGCCCTGGGCAATGCCGAGTCAGGCATTCCTGCTTTCCTGGCGCCACAGCAAGGACAAGGCAGAAAAAGACGACGAAAACACCCCTTGAGAAGACTTCACACCCCTAGAGCTAGAAAGACTAAGAAAAGAAAAACTGTCTGAGAGTTAGACGTTTTTGATTATTAAAAAAAAAAGAAAATGATGCACCGAGAGTCTTGTGCTTGTTCCAAGTCGGAACTGGATCTGTTTGCCATGCCACCAACCATGATGACGATGCAAGAATCCCAATGGGTCGAATTTCATCCCGTCTCCTCTTTGACGGATTCAGCTCCCATCGAGTTTGAAATCAAAGGACAACCCGAAGATTACATCGATCTGAAAAGCAGTTACTTGTACCTAAAACTCAAAGTGATCAAAACCGACAACAAAAATCCGGGTGCCGATGCCAGAGTAGCTCCCGTCAACAATTTCATGCATTCCTTGTTCAGCGAAGTGGATTTGAATAACAAACTGGTCAGCAGCAGTATGGATACTTACCCTTACCGAGCGTACCTAGAAAATCTCTTGACGTACGGAAAAGAGGCAAAGAACACTCATCTGGATGCTTGCGTGGTATGGAAACCTGACACCGCAGGTGAAGACACTTTTAACGACACAGCCCTGACAGTCGATTACAATCCTCACAATGTGGGTTTTAACGACCGTTGAATGAAAATCCTACAAGGTCGTAGTTTAGAACTGATGGATCGCTTGCATTTGGACATGTGGTTGCAAGACAAGTATTTGCTGAACGGAGTGGATATTCGCCTGAGACTGAATCGCAGCAGTGTCGCTTTCCATTTGATGGCTCATGCCAACGAGTACAAAACCATCATCCAAGAAGCCAGACTTTACGTGCGTCGCGTAGAAGTGTTACCTTTAGGGAATCAGACATCAGTCAAACATTGAGCAGATCGACCGCCAAGTATCCGATACAACGTGTAAAAGAGTAAACATTCACTATTGCTGCTGAACTCCGATCCAAGATCTAAGATCATCTGTTCCAAGGACAGTTACCCAAACGTTTAATCGTTGGCATCGTCAGTAATGCAGCCTTCAACGGAGCCCAGGATCAGATTCCTTTCCAGTTTAAGCACTACAGAGTGTCCAAGATCAAAGTCAGTCGCGATGGCAAGACTCTGTGTACCAGGCCCTTTGAACCTAACTTTGCCCAGAAGAATTACTTGAGATCGTACTTGTCCCTGTACGAAGCTACCGGACAACTAGGAACCAACACCAGTCACGGTATTTCGTACGAAGATTATGTAGGAGGTTACACTTTGTGGGCCTTTGATTTCACTCCAGACCAAGGCAGCGACGAGGGACATTTCCACCCTATAAAATCTGGTCAACTGCGTGTGGAACTTCAGTTTGCAGAAGCTCTCACCGAGACGGTCAACGTCATCTTGTATGCCGAATTCGATAATACCATCGAAATCAACAGTTTGAGAGAAGTCATTCTAGACTATTAGAAACAATGGAAGACTCCTATCCCTCATTGAACGATAGAGAATCTTAGGACATGGAATGGGAGGATAGCGTGAAAACAGAACCCCAAGACCAAGACAAAGAGGACGAGGTAGTGGTCACGTCCAGATGGCCAGAACAAGAACAACGTTCAGTGTCCTTTTTTGCTCAACACCTGGCGGATACAATTACGGAATTGAGTAAGAAATATTGTTATAGATGTCAAAACGATCATCCCAGTCAAATTCAACACGATAAATGTCTGATGATGAGTCAAGAAGAAAAATTGGACGAGTATCTGGACGACGCTTGGAGTCTCATCTCGGAAGAAGCAGTGTTGCATGAGTGGTATAAAGGCTTGCGTGATTATTCCTGCCCTCTATTGACTACTCTAGAGATCTATCGCATCGAAGCTCTCTTAGCCCAGAGTGCGGAGACAAGGCGAAGAAACGGCTACTTGACAGAGCGTTTCAAACAAAAGGTCAGAATTGAATTGATGACTTATCATTACCTGTGAAACCTCCCCCCCCCAAAAAAAAACAGCACAACAAAAAAATGGATACCTGGAAACTTTATTACCTTTTGAACAATAATTCGTATACTGCTTCTTGGAATCCTGTCGTGTGTGCTAAAGATGAACTACCTCATCGCAAACCTCAAGACCATCAAGCTTATGTCATCAACACGGACGACAGTCATCTCCCAGGAACTCACTGGGTTGCCGTCTACTTCCCTCAAGAGGATTGTGTGGAATATTTTGATTCGTATGGATTATCCCCTTTGGAAGACGATATCATTGACTTTATGAGAAGAAATGCACAGACGACTCGATTCAATAATGTGAAATTAAAAGGCACAGATTCCATGGTGTGTGGACAGTATTGTGTGTATTTTCTTTATCAACGCAGTCATGGATATCCTTTAGAACATTTAGTGACTTATTTTGATCGTCACTCTTCTAGAAACGATGAGAAAGTAGATTGATGGTTTTGTGACCATTATGGCTATCTTTTGTTTTTAGTTAGGAAACGTAGTGTACATCAATGGCCTCATGACTTCCATCAACGGAAATCGCACATGATTTCACAACGTTGTCAACCTTGTCAAAAATAATTTGTTTGATGTTATTGTTACTTGTTAATTATTAGTAGTTGATTTTTGGTTGAATAAAATATGTTGTGTTTTGAAAAAATGTGTCTGTCGTTTGTTTTCAAAAAAAAGACTGTGAATATATGCTCTTTGACTTTCCCTCTATCCCTCATCATGACATTCGCTATCATAGCGTTCCGACACTAAAACCTAGTAGGGATGTTTTCTATCGCGTCCGCGTTTGAACCATATAAAGCGGGTTGGTCTCCAGACTGGCCATCCACTGTTGACTCTTCAACCTATGAACATGCCTTCCAGACTAACCAAGAGTGTTTCTTTTAAGTCCGCGCGTTTGATGTGATGGTAAGGTTTGGTGATAGCGATGTTTACTTTCACGTCCGTGCTTCAAGTATATAAAGTGACGCGATCGTCAGTCTGGATACCCATCGTCAACGAGACAACACTGAAAATGAGCAGCAGAATTGCTAAGCTTTTAGAACTTCAAATGCACCTGGAGTATGCCAGATGATGAGCTGGCTATGGAGGCTGTTGCAGAAGAAGCAAGGTTGGAAGAAGAGGAGGAAAAAAAGAAGAAAGATGAATAGAAGGAAAAGAAGCGAGGGATCCTGCCTCACCTCATACTAAGACCTCTGTGTGAGGTCAAGCCTGAGGTGAGGACACCAACGTCTCCACAGCCACCACTTCCACAACAAAGACAGCCACAGCCTTTGCCACCAATACCAAGACCCTCTGTCCCCCAGAGAGAAACCTCGAAGGAGGAGGCATGGGAGGAATTGGAAAGACAGAGGCAAGATTGGGAGCCTCGGCGTCAGCATCATCCCAGGGTGTGGAATAGAAGACGGAGGGAACAAGTGTTCACTATCCCTCAAACTGAGGAGTGGGATAGTGAAGCCAATCAACCTCCCTCTGTGCTCCCAACCACACGCATAAATTGGAAGCAGGACTGGAGCCGGCGATGCGTGTGTGGTGCCCTCCCTGGGAGATGTCATCATTAACCAGGTATATTTGGAGTTCTAAAGAAACACCCCTTCTCAGGGCTAACCATATCTCTAGAAAAGAGACTATTCAATTTGCCAATTTGTGTGAATGTGAAGTAATGTGAATATAAACACTCACTTCTTTACTGATGTGTGTGTGTGTGTGTGTGTGTGTGTGTGTGTGTGTGTGTGCGTGTGTGTGTGTGTGTGTTTGCATTTGTGAGGATAGTATAGTGTGTATGTTTTATGCATTCTTGTTCGTTGGTGTGATAGTAAATATGATGTGTTTTATGCATTCTCGTTCGTTGGTGTGGATAGTAAGTATGGTGTGTTTTATGCTTTCTCGTTCGTTGGTGTGGATAGTATAGTGTGTATGTTTGATGCATTCTCGTTCGTTGGTGTAGATAGTATATAATATGTGAAGTGAGTGTAAGGGATGTTTTCGTTCACGTCCGTGCTTGACATATATAACGCGGAACGCTCGTCAGTCTAGCTACCCGAGTTGACTAGTCAACACAAGATGGAATTGTTTAACGAGTTAAGAGACAGTTATTTTTGGATGATGGATGCAGCCTACGTGGTGGAAAGGCTAGAACAGGAATGGAACTATCCAGACAACCAAGACTTTGTGACCAGTCAAGTCGCTAGCCTGAAAGTAGCCAGGGATAAGGTGTCAGGGATGATAGAAGAGGAGGTGGAGAAGTTAAAAGGCTTCATCCATCGTAAATATGTGAGAGTGGGGACATTGAAGGACGCACTTGATAATGTCATCCAAGTGAGGTTCTTTTTAGAAGAGCAATCAAATTTTACGGAGTGGTCTTTTGTCATGTGGGGATTAGAGAAATTAAGGAAATCTGAAGACCTAATGAGAAAAGTGATGAAAGAAGAGGTAAAGAAAATCAAAGACACATGGGCAAAAGAGAGAAAGGAGAAGGGAAACAGAAAGAGAAAAGAGGAGTTTGAAAGACTAAATCAAAACTGGATGAAGGTACAGAAAACGTTTAGAGCAATGGGACATCCTGACTGGATTCCAGACGAAGAAAAGAAAAAGACGATGAAAGGAATCATTGGAAAATTAAGAAGCTGGTGGAAGAACTGGAGACAATAGAAGCAAAAACCAAAGGCCCTTTTAAGGGCCAGTCCACTGCCTCGAAAAGATTTATTCTTTCTTGCCTAAAAAAATTTAAAACATACTCTACTATCCACAGATACGAACGCAAATGCATAACACTTTGTATAGAAATGAAACAGGTGGCATGACGCCACGGTACTTGCTACATTGTTGCAAGTGTCCAGCACCGTGATGTCATATTGACCCATGGTGTGCTAGTCGCTATACAAAATTCCCATTGTCCGTATATGGGCACAGGGTGATTTTTTGTCCGTATAAATCGTGTCCGTATATTGGCCCGGGGGAGGGGGTCTGTAATGTTAATTCCTATTGTCTGTACTGTGCCCCACTATACTACTAATATATTTTGAATATCTATAATTTGCGATATATAGATTTCCATTTAAACACCATTGTTTGTTAAGGATTGTCTGAAATTTATATTACCAGAAAGAACCACGTCCGGTTGAAATACATTCAAGCGGCGAAAATCACGGCCCTAAGAAAGAAGTGGCCAAAGTATGCCTCTTAAATTCACGTGAAATGTCTTCGATTTTGACTATCCAAAATATCCCTCCCGTGGGAATGCATGCAGCATAAATCTCATGCCGTCTTTCTCATAACAAGTTCTCTGCTTTACGATGATAATTAACTTCTCGCCATTTGTCAGCTAAACTCTATTACGTGACGATTATATGGGAATCCGACCAATGCTATATCTGGCAAATACGTGTAGTATTCAACAATACCAGACTCATCCATAGACGAACCGAAAGATTATTGGACGTCTAGGTCCAACGTCTATCGCAGAGATGACTGCCACTATATATAATTTTAAATCGTCATGACTGTAATAGTTATCAAATTTAATATTTTATTAACGTTTGGTATACACTAAAAACGAAGATTATTTCATGTAGCTGTATTGTCAACATAAACTACTTTGACGGTGTAACATTTGTTATGCCAGTTACTAGGTATGGCTATATCTGGTCTGCCTATAGACGATTTTGATATCTGTGCAACCCGTTTTGTGTCTACCGATCGATGTATGCAAAGAGGACGTAAACGATAACATTTATTTTTTCTCAGATTACTTTAGCGCCAAAATAGAGCATCTCATTGAAAAAAATATATAATACCAGTATAATGGCTCGTTGTCTTTTGTTGAACTTTTGAAGAATTTGTCTTTGATGGAAAGTTTCTTTCTTCCTCCCTGCTGTCTAAATTACAATCTTTTGATGCATTTTATTTGACTTAGCTATTTGCACTGCTTGTGCATATCGCACTAATTCTCCGCATTATAAATATCAAAAGATGTGATTGTCAATTTGCTTTTATTTACTTGTCAAGTTACTAAGTCAACTGCCTATAGATAATCTGAGGGTTTTTTGTGCTTAAATTGCTGATTCTTTTTTTCTTTTGTAATGGACAATACTACTATAATACCTTTCGCTTCGATAATTTTATCTACATAACTGTCCGAAGGATTTTCAAATTCCATAGCAAAAGATTGTCATCTTTGACAGTTTATTCATTCTAGGAGCCGAATGACTGCAATGAAAGGACGATTCGCGCGCGCGCGCGCGTGTGTGTGTGTGTGTGTGAGGTCTTGAAAGTGTTGTAACGTTTGTATTTTCTTTTCAGTGTCGGCTGAACTCTCGCAAGTTTGGCTATTTCAACGTCCCTTCACGTTCATTTTCTATAACCAACATCTCTACCGATGTTATTAAGTTTCTGAAAAAGAACGTAGAATTAATATATACATATATTTTTTAGCGGTTTATATTGCTTTGAAAATGATATTTTATGAGTGCAGACACTTATGAATTTGTCTCGGATGTGTCTTTATTTGATTTTTATTTCTTGGGAGATTATGTTCAGTTCTATTTTTCGGTTAGCTGTTGAGCGTGTATAGTATAACCTCGTTCAACGTATATGAATTAGCAAACCCACTTCAGTCAAATAAACAGCATGTGTAATTAATGATTGGAATCAGTGTATACTTTGTAATATGCCGGGCGATTTCTGGGACTTTAAATCTGTAGCAACTAATTTTTGGGAACAAAGCCTTTACTGTTTTTGTCCTAAAACGTCAGAGAAAAAGTAATGCATACAATTTCGAAAGACTGCCAGCTGACATAAATCTTGCAGAGACAGACTATGCTAATGGTTGACACAATCAGTGGCTTTAATTTAGTAAATGTACCCTTATCTATGATAGGGGCAGGAGTTTAACATCTTGTACTCCATAATAAAACTGAAAAGAAAGGTAGCAAAAATTTTTTATCTGAAAACGTGAATTTCATAAAATTGGACAGCAATATGCAAACTATTTCGTATTTATTTCTAAAAGAAGATTCTAGAACACTGTGTTCATCTTGCTAGACAATATTTGTATTTCTAACAGTAATAAAGAGATCAGCCAACGCTTTATATGAAACTATTCTCTTCCGCTGGAAATTGTCACTTAGCGCATCAATAGTATCGGTCAGCGTCCGTTTTATTTGTCTTTTCCACCTCATCTGTATGCTTCTGGTACTCCCCGATACCACATGCCAATTGCCACTCTAGTTTCAGAAAAGGAAGTTTCGCAACTTCGAGGATCTATGAAAATTGTATTAGAGCCGCAGACAAATAAAAATACAACATCGTTCAGAGAAGATAATTACCAGTAACAGCTACACAGAAAACAACTTACAAAAATGGTTGCCATGATAACATAGCTTTTAATGATTTTCTCCTGATAGGAATTATTTAGAACAGATGTCATTCGGAATACATGCTAACTCTGATATTGTGAAAAGGTCAATTGAATCTATATGTTAAAAGGGGAATTTTATATGGGAAAATAACTGATTCAGTTCATTCATTTCGGTTCTGTAATGGAAGACAACTATATTTTATGTATAAATCGCTCTGAACCACACGAGGTGCCACCATTAAATTTCTCTTTCTTCGTTCACTTTCCTTCGTTTCATAATTTATTTCCCATCTTACAGAAGAAGTTAAAATCTCAGTCTTGTTGAAGTAGATTAAATTTATCATTAACAAGGTTTTATTTGAAATGATACAAATGCAGCGATCATAGTAATCCATAACTACGCGTAACTGTAACGAAAAAAAATGCTCAAGAATAATCGGCCAAAACCTTTTGACCTTGTTGAGAGATAAACGACAATAAAACTATTACTTTCCATACATTAGAAACCAGCACTACCCACGGCTTTCAAAACGTGTTCATCGAGGCAAATCCTGGATTTAGCCAAACATCGCATGATTATAAATCGGGACTGTTTGGAGAAAGTGCCAAAACCCGAATCTGACACCCTGCCCTGTATTCTTTTACGATATTTGTGGTCTGGAGTATTGTCATGAATGAGGTGAATTCCATAGATGCCAGTTTGCGTTTTTGTTGTTTCGCAATGTTCAACAACTCTTGGAATGTCATGAAGGAGGTAAAGTCCATAGATGCCAGTGTGCGTTTTGGTTGTTTCGCAATGTTCAACAACTCTTGGAATGGTCTTTATGACATAGGATTTTCTAGTAAAGCTAGCATTGTTGCGGGAATCTGAATAATTCGGACCTTTGCTTAAAAACATACGAGTACACTTCTTAGCACATTCTGGGGTTTCCTCTTTTTCACTGATCCAAACTTTATTGTTAGTTATTTTTACATTCAAAGTGAAATAAATAAATAAATAAAAATAAATAAATAAAAATATCAATCTATCGTTACCACTGACGATTTCATTAAATCTCATTTGGTCACTATCTTCGTGTGTTGTCAAAAGATGTTTAACGATTGGTTAGTTTTTTCTCATCGCTCTATACACTCACCACCGATCTGGTGCAAAGGTACCTGAGCCTAAGTGTTTACTTTAATATCTGAAGAACTGCTGACAAATGGATGCCTGTTAATCATGCTATTTTCTTCACCGTGTATATGGCACCTTCATCAATAGCACTTTTCACAGCTGCGGCTTCATTTTCCCTCTGTGCGATTAAAGGTCTTTCTTAGCGTGGTAATCGTCAAGCGATGAAACCTTTTATAACAGTTGGATTTAATACAGCGCTAGATCCATATACTTTATCCGTTTCCGTTTTTATATTCGCAGGCGAATATTATAACAAAATCTGGAATTTACAGTATGCCCATCATTCTTCCGCAAAACTATTTTCTCCCCACGCTTTATTTCTATTCAGTGCCAATATTTACTGCAGCGCTCTCGTGCAACATTAGTTTCATTTTATGGACTATGATTTGCTGTTTGCACAGGTGTATACATGGTACAGGTGTGCCTGTTGAGACACATAGACACGTTCAGAATGTTCAAAATGCTCAGCGTGTAAAGACTACTAGTCTCCTTAAGTATACATTTAATGGATTAATTATGTTGTTGCATATATATATATATATATATATATATATATATATATATATATATATATATATATATATATATATATATATATATATGTATATATATATTATTGAGACGTGATTGTTCTACATACATTGTAGCATTTCTGGGCAGAGATTAATAGCGATTAACATAATGTTAATGCAGCTATTTACAGGTGTGTGAAAAATGGAAAAATATGTCGACATTTTTAACTAATCGATCAGACATGTTCATCACTAAAGAACTTTGCTTCTAAAACACTTGTAAACCACATCGATTTTATACCCTATCTCGATGAATAATTTTCACTTGCAGACAATGTTTGTCAGCGTAGGTACCAGTATTAGATACATATATGACACGAGTTTTACGTTAACAAACTCAATTTTCTTAATTCTTATTACTTATCATGTTCTGTGACTTGACGCATAGATGTATATTTTGTTGTCAACGAACATTGTAGGATTTATTCTTCCGAAACATGATGCTATTTTCCAATTAAAATGGAAGGTTTATTGCTCAGTGCACCTGTACATACATACATAGATAACCAATTGCAATTTATGTTCTGTTTGATATACATGAGAACAGTTATTTCCCGAATAAACACCCACGAATGATTCACTAGGAACGACTAGTAATTTGTAATTTAACAAATATTCAACTTGTACTTTGCGATAAAAATTGAAATTTATTTTATACAAATGTTTTTGGAAACCAACGATATAGCTATTTCAAAGTTCAGACCTAATGAAAAAGTTTAATGTGAGCTTTCTCCCAAGAAGGTGAAATTTTATGGCGAATAATTTCAAACTGTTGAAAATATGTTCATCCTACTATATCTATGGTACAGATTAAGGCAACTGTTTCGACTGCAGCTGAGTATTTGGATAGATTAATTAACAAAGAAAACGAAATCGTTTAACTTGCTTTATGAATTTAGTGTGCGCCATCGGTAATTTCTAAACAGTTTAAAATCTCTCTCTTTCATTTTGCCTATCTCAGTCTCTGTCTATATTTCTGTCCCTCTATCTCTCTGTCTCTGATACGAGGAAACACCCTTAGCTATTCTATCGATATAAAATAGATGTAATTACCGTTGTTATCGTTTCACGCGTACCTACGTATTTACTCCGTTTCCCCAGCTCGTCTCTGCTATACCCAAAACCTTTGACAATGGTAACCGTTGTCTAAAGAACTCCCGTGAGATGTTTAGCTGTATCTATACACCACAGTTTGTTTTTTTCTCGATAAAATCGGCTCTCGCTAGATTACAATCATTTGTTTCCCATATGATATAATAACAAAATTCTTCATTTTGTTTTCTCCAGTTGTTTATTGATAGATTCATGGTCTCAAGACACACATATCGCGTTGGAATCAATATGTAGAACCAAAGCAAAATGTGGTAATTTCTTCTGTTTTGACCGCCCAATTATATTATTTGTGTCAGGCGGCCTGCACAGCGGAACTTGATTGGATCACAAAATATTTGCAAACCATTAATTCGGTACACTCTGATAATAAATCTGTTATTTTCCTTAGGTAATGTAGTAGCGTTATAAGAAAGTTAAATTTTGCATTACGTCTAGAATCTCCTTTGTTTGACAATTCTAATCAAAGGGATCAGAGTGATAGACCAAGATTGGATACATTTCATAAATGTCTACCAGAATGGAAACAAATTTTAAAACATTTTAGATATTTCTAAATGTAGAACACAATGCTTCAAAATTGTTCAAATCTGTCTTTTTATCAGTCTACTTAGCCTCTTGTCATTCTGTCTACATCATTATGTACGAGAATATACTGTCTTTATTTATCTACCAATAAATCTCTTCGGAACCAGGACCGGGTCCAGAGATCCATCTTAGAGACAAGAGTTGGGTGATGGATGGGTGGATAATTGAGGTTGTGCCTTTCATGCATATCAAAACGCCTTCGAACCAATTTCCAAGAATAAAATAATAATTGGTCAGTCTCTTCTATTTTGATCGGTCAATGCATTATTTTACTTTATATTATTACACCATGAATCCACCCCTGAGTAGAAGCTGAAATAAAATTCTACATGGTTGTAACGAAGGATATCGTTCAAGGAGTGTTTTGTTACTTTCTAGTTCTTGTATGTTGCATAGATGAAAGTATCCTCAATACTTCCAAGCTGGAAGCTATGGTTTTCTTTTTGTAACTTCCTCTCGCGGTTTTTCAAACACTTCAGATTATTAAAAAAAATATCCGTGATGCCTGTTGGACTTTTAAAAAATATTAAAAATAATACGTTATTCAAACCATCACATGTAAATAAGATAGTAAGATTTCATTGAAAGAAAAATGCTTTGCCAAGTTTTCAAGCTGTGTTCTTTGTACAAAACAAGGAAATAATCCATCCAGGTAATTTTGATTGCGTTAGTGTTTAGGATGTTTAGATAGAGGAGAATTGGCGAAAAACTAAAGGTTTAATGGGCATCTACCTTTGCAAATGGATGAGTGACGCCAGGCAAGACTTTAGAAACAGAAGAATAACAGAAGAATAATCTAGGGCTAATGCTATTATGCCTCAAAAATTACATATGTTTTTATTTAAAGTAAAAGCCCATTGCAATAATTATATAATGACTTGAAAATATTTATATTTTAATAGAAAAATACTTGATTTCAATGTTGCCGTTATAAAATAAAATGTAGAATGTTGCAACATTGAAAATCGTCTCGCTCAGCCATTGGTTGCGCACTCATTTAATGACGTCGGAATGTTATGTCATAGATAGTGTAAATGTTGGCGACACCTACGGGCCTCCGAAAAATATACCTATTTGTGTAAGATGTATATTTTATTTCGCCGTGCATTTGATAGGGAGACGAAACGGGTTCGTGTTTGAATAGCTGTTAAAAGAGAACTTTACTACAAAGGTGTTAAAGATCGATTACGTAAAATTTCAATCTTAAATAGTTCGATACCATTTTTTTCAGTTAATATACCCAAACTGGAACAATATAGGGTTTGCATCCACATCTGGTCTTCGATTTGCTTCGATACTCCGAATCAAGCCTGTATACATCTTAGTTTCTTTTGAATTCCATTCATACTGTATATTCGTAAAGTATAACAGAAAGAGTCCCGGAGAGAACTCATTGCAGATGGCGCATGACGGCCTAGGCGTATCCCTAAGCTATTTGATAGTGCATATGACGGACAAGATACATCCCTATGTTATGAGATGGCATACGACGGATTAGATGTATCCCATAGCTATTCTATATGATCCCCGTGGCCCTGTAAACTTAACATGTATATGCTATTCTATATGGCATATGACTGACTAGATGTATTCCTAAGTTATTCTATATGGCATATGACGAACTAGATGTATCCCTAAGCTATCTGATATGGCGTATGACGGACTAGATGTATTCGTGTGTTAACTGACATGGCGTATGACGGACTATATGTATCTCTGTTATTTAAGCTGGCATATGACGGATTTGACGTATTCCCAAGTTATATCAAATCCATCCTTTCCGCTGACTTAAAAAAATCCCCCCCAAAAAAACCCCCCAAAAAACAAAAAAAAAACACGCATGTAGTTTTTAGTACATCTTATTATAAATTATACTGCTTGCTGCGATTTGTTTTAATCAAATATGTATATAGCACACTATAAATGCCTTGCTTATTTTCTATATGATTAGAGCGCGACAATTTCCGGGTATAAGATATTATGGATATAATTTTCTACTTGAAAATAATATTACTGCACCGATACGTTGATGTATAATTGCAAATACAGTAAACTCCGGTTATAGAAAGGTATTATGAAACACCAAAATCATATTTTATATCATAATGTCCTATGATCACAGTAAGATTTTATTTTAAAAAATGAAAGTTACCTTGCCATTTACCCCGTGATATCAGATATTTTGTTGCATTCAATTTCGTTATAAACAACGTTTACTATACTCAGATACGAATAAACTAACACTTACGGCTGTATCATTATGAAGTAACATCAAGGTATATCCAGGAATAACATTGTCCATATTGACATGATCAACTGCAAGCCGTGCTGCTGTCAACTCTGAATAGCCAAGGACAGATCCCCGTGGTCCTGTCAACTCAAATAACCCACCGATATAAAGAGGAATTTTTCTATCCTTATCACTGTTATCATCACTAATATGCTTTGCTTCTATCAATTGTCGATCCATCAAAGAATACTTGTCATTGCCTACTGTGGTGCGCCCATCTTCAAGGTAACTCTTGGTTGTTGCCTCAGAATTAATTTCTTCAGGATTAGAAACGGTATCTGCATGAGAATAAGAAGAAGTCGAGGAGGAGACATTAGAGTCATAAAATGTCCGCTGACATGCTGTACCTGTACAAGAAGCATCAGATGAAATGTAATCCCCAAAAGATATATGCACCACCTGGAAAAACACCATGCTGCTCAATATATAAAACAAGAAAAAAGCGAATGGTTTAACCTTCGGTGTCCAGCTATGGCATATTAACATGTTTTTTTCCCATAACATGATACCATGTTGATATATGTGTCTCTCTGGCACAGAGGATCATAGATCTCCGTCATTTAGACAAACTTCACTTCGCGTTGGGAAATGATAACTCCTACTAACACACACACACACTCGTGAATCAATTGAAATCTATTATCAATTGCTATTGACGGCATCCCAA
>JAECUM010036914.1:0-63703 GCA_016617855.1 Megalonaias nervosa
GGAGACTGCTTGATAATACTAGGCAGAATTGACACTTAAAGCAAACGTTACCATCTTACAGATTAGATAATTTTCAGTTCGTACACTGACGAGACTCGAACCCAGGTCCGTGGGTATACGTACACATTGCCTTTCCTGCATGCACCAGTCCAGATACCATGATGACTAAGCACAGTCACCAAATAATAATCCTTCAAAGTCGGTGACATATACACCCGCGCGTAGCAGACACACTTACTTCTCGACCTAGTAATTACTTCTCATCTAACTACACAATCGTTCCGGTTTCCTACGATATATATATATATATATACGTAAAGTCAAAACACACACTCTACCACTCTAAATGCGCCCAAACGATACTGGAGTTATTGCTAATTTACATGGGCGCACGTTGTTTGGTATTGCAATATCTAATCACCAACATTCCACATAAATCCCTTATCAGCTTATGGTTTTTATGAAAGAATTTGTCTGATCAGGAGCGAAGAAATCAAGCAACCAAAAGCCAAGGGAGTATAGTAATTTTTTTTCTTTTTCTTATTTCAATGATTGTACCAAAGATTTTGAACCAGTTCCAGTCTAGTTTCGATGACTGCTGATGTCTACTGCATGAGCTCTGGGAAATCACATCCGTTCAACGCTGTACGTGTTATTCAGTTCCTTTTGTCCGCCTCGTGTAGATCATACACAGATTTTAATGATTGGATCTTGAGTTTACGTCAGGCGGATGAGGAATACTTCAGACGTTTTGGCGGTGGCTTTATGTCCCTGACAACTCAACAAAAGTTCCAAAAGTTTGAAGAAATCAGGCAAGAAACAACCGAGATAAATAGCTACCATTTGAGTTTTTTTGGTGTTCTGCATCATCTTTCGAGGCATTGCTGATTATGGCGCACATTTGTTTTTGTTTTTTGTTGTTTATGAAAACGATGTAGCGTGCCAAAAGCTATTAAAGTCAAAGCTATGTATATCAACTGTTCTTTTGTATTTTGTTTGAGTTGCTGTGATTTTGTCAAACACTTCGACTGACTGTTTCAATCGACTGAAATTTAGAGGTAATAAAGAAGACACATATTATGCGATGAAGAATGGGGAAACTGGACTGGGCTGTGATTAATTATCTAAGTTTGACTTGAATATGGGTATAGGAATCTCCGGAGTGTAGCTTCAGTCCATTGAAAGTTAATCCTGCCTAAAGGGATAAACATATGCACGTTGGTGAAACAGAGCATACAAGCTGTAAACCATTTGCTGTTCCGTAACGGTCATACGAGTTCCTCCCATGTGTTTATATCCATACGATTATGAGTCGATCCAGAATTTAAGTTATTTCTCCGCATAATCCGGTTTATTTTTTCCAGAATTTTTAGCTTGTTATTTACAGCTTTGCCCTATACTTATATCGTTCACAAACAAGCATTTATGAATAACTAACCATTCTGCCTAACGCGACGACTGCCAGTCAAAAAGCACAAACCGCTGACCAGCCAAACCCAGACAGATGTATTCTATGGGACGGCTATGACGTCTGGCATCTTGCCAAATTCATTGAACCGGCTGGATTTTAACAGTCCTTGCAGCATTTAGTTGACTATATTACGCCAAGGAAATGGCAGCAAAATGCTTTACCGCAGGACACACCAAGGTAACCGATCCCGACTGACATTGGCATATGTCGAACCCGCTAACCTTGGATGCTTTATCAACGAGCTACCACGGAACTCGTAGATGCCGACCACAGAGTACATAGATCAAACAAAGTTTATATCGTATTGATTATGTTGGAACTGGTCACAACTATGTTCGCCTCTTCTTTGTTTGTTAGTTATGGTCATCTGAGTAATACGTAGTGTTATATTTTTATTTCAGCCTCACTAATCATGACTGAAACTGCCCAAACTACAGCATCTATAAATGAATAAACGCATCCACCCTCCTGTAGCGCACATTTTGGACAAAAGTTCTCTTGAAACTTAACCCTGCGTCACATCAATATGAACATTAACAAATATAAGTATGTACTATTACAGGAAATAGTATATGCCAAATTTAGATATATTAATAGGTATTGAAACAAAGTTAGGTGATTCTTCCCCAAATAATGATTTTTACGTGTCAGGATTTGACTTGTACATAAATGGTTGCAACTGGAGGAGCCCCTTTCGAATATGATCGTTCCAATCTTCCATCCATCCAGAGGTCTGGTTTACATTTGCTATAATGCAGCTGTCGGAGTCCTTCTCGCTTACGTTGGTTCCAGTCTTCCATCCTGACAGAGGGCTGACTTACAATTGATACAAATACAGCTAGCAAGAAGCCGTCTGTCAGTTTTGAGTATTATTCGTAACAACAGATATCTGTTAGCTGGGGGTATTTAATTACCCATACATCATCCTTCACAGCTGATTGTATTAATGTATTAGATAAAGTCTATGCAAAATTTGAAATTGCTAATTGTACTATTAAGAGGTCTGAATTATTACATGCTACCGGCTAATAAAGCCATTGAGACAATTTGTGACATACTAGACTTTATAATTTGTAAAATAGCCAACTTGTTTCATTAATTACTGTAAACCATCTCATGTTGATTTATCTCACACAAAAATATAATATGATCAGCATAATGCCAAATGTTAAGACACTGGCCAAAGTGATTGTCACCATATGATCAGAATAATGCCACGTGTTATGACACTGGCCGAAGGGATTGTCACTATATAATCAACATAATGCCATGTGTTATGACACCGGCGAATATGATTGGCATCTTATGACCAGCATAATGTTATGTGTAACTGGCCCAAGTGACTATCACCATATGATCAGCATAATGCCGTGTGTTATGACACTGGCCAAAGTAATTGTCCACATATAAGCGGTATAATGACATGTGTTATGAAAATGGCCAAAGTGATTGCCACCATATACTCAGCATAATGCCGTGTGTTATGACACTGCCCAAAGTGACTGTCACCATATGATCAGCTTAATGCCATGTGTCATGACAGTGGACAAAGTGAATGGCAAGATACAATCAGCACAGTGTTTAGAAGTCGCACAGTATCAAAAATGCAGTCAGCAAATAAATATCATAGTCTCAAACAACTTCTCTATGAGGGGGTTCTCATAGAGGATCTCAGATGAGAACCCTTTCATGTGTTGCATGTATCTGATGCCATTAATAACGTGTATTAGGTGCATAACGTGTTACTGAATGAAATTCTCTATCAACATCTGTCTGTGGGGGCTCTAGTGGAGTATCTCAGCTGAGTGCCGTTGCATGTGTTCCATATATCTGACGACATTGATGATGTTTATTGGGGCAGATTATGTCACTGAATAGGGTAACCGATGGCTACCACCTCATGAAGGAGAAAGTTATACAAGAGAAAACTCAACGCTTCGTTGAGACGTCTATTGAATTGTTTAGTCCATGCTGTTCATGATATTGAAAACGAGACATGTAGGATTGATCTTCAAATACACGCCAGTATTCAAGCAATTCATGGCATCTATAATATTCCTAATGAAATTTCAATTCTGGAAACGTTTCAAAAGAGAAGACGCAATATATCTGAAGCGCATTGGTATGAGCGAAGGTAAATGATGTTGATATCTTTATCAACCAAATGTCTACATTCGACTATTTCGGTATTGTGATGTCCAATTACAAATAGTATCATTATATAACCATAAATTCACACAAATTACCAAACTAATGAAAACTATCAAGAGCATCCAGAGGGTATAAGAATACGGATCGCTTAGATGAGCGTAATTATTGATCAGCAAGCATTTGGCAACTGTATCATAGCTCCTTGAAAGAGCGGCGTGTGGCCAATTGAATGCATATTTCAGTAGCATCTTTACCCTATTACTGTCGACGCTAAGGTGTGTATAACTGCCAATTTGTTTTGATTATTATCACTGGGGAATGGCATTAATCAAGGACATTATGTATATGCAGATTTAACTGACCTGCTCAATGCTTTCAACTGCATGCCTCGACACCCTATTAAGCTGAAGTTCAGAGACTATCTGCTGGATGATGGAGTTATTTATATCCTTGCTAGTTACTGAAAAATGTGTGTAATATACAACAGAGTGCTCAGATGTATTTACGACATCAACGACTACATAAATGTCCCTATGGTTGTAGAACAGGGTGCTTTACTAGCCCCATCAATGTTAAACCTGCTTATTAATGTCATGTGTTATTTTACAAAGCAAATCACACTCTGCGATTATGTGGATGATAATTCATTGCCTTTCATGCTGATCTTGAGATTTTTAGATGCATCCTTGAAAGTGAAACTCTGCTATTAATCAAACAGTTTCAAGATAACAAGACGAAGGATAATCCATACAAATTCGAAGGCTGACTTATGGAACAGTAAACGTTTGATCAGAAACTGATACTTTCGTTTGGAGATATATTGATTACATGTGAAGAATCTACCAAACATTTCAATATCAAACTTGACTAGCTATTATATATTGACAAATATGTATAAACACGTGCACGAAAGCTTCACAACAAATACATGTACTGGAAAGGAGAGAACATTATCTGACACATGACTGTAGAAAATCCATATACCATGCATTTAGCATGTCTAAGTTTAATTTTTTTGGCGATTCTGTTGTCCAACTAACACTTACAGACTCGAAAGCTACAGCCAGGTAACTCATAATGGTATCAAGAAAGCAATGATACAGATTATGAGCTGTTAAAAAGCAAATATCATGCATTCTGTATGTAAATAAGCTTCGACATATGGCAGTTGATACATGCAAAGGTGTAGATATGATTATCCATCCAGACGTGAAGGATTTTCTAAAAGCAAGTGTCTCTGCATATTATGTCATGTATGTTAAGGATAAATTGAAAAATCCCCCCAAAACAGCCTTGTATGACAAAAGCACTTTAAAGTGGGCCGCAGAATTTGTATGGAACTTAGGTCGAAATAACTCAAGAACGTCTGCCATTTTAATGAAATAACTTTTATCATTATTTTAGGGGGTTTCGTTGCATACGTGCAATGTGCAAAAAGAATATTAAACAAATATTTGAAGTATGTCGAAGGGTATTCGAGATACATTGTGAGTAGTGTAGTGCTTACACTATAACTACATAATGAGAGTACATTGTGAATAATGTAGTACGTACCCTATGACTAAATAATGAGAGTACATTGTGAGTAGTGTAGTGCTTACACTATAACTACATAATGAGAGTACATTGTGAATAATGTAGTACGTACCCTAGGACTAAATAATGAGAGTACATTGTGAATAATGTAGTACGTACCCTAAGACTAATAATGAGAGTACATTGTGAATAATGTAGTACGTACCCTATGACTAAATAATATGAGTACATTGTGAGTGCTCCGGTGGCCTAGTGGTTAGAGCATCCGCCTCGGATGCGGGAGGTTGTGGGTTCGATCCTCGGCCGAGTCATACCAAAGACTTACAAAAATGGTATTAACAGCTGCCTCACTTGGCGCTCAGCATTAAGAAGTTAGTGTTAGGACTGGTCGGCCTGGTGTCAGGATAATGTGACTGGGTGGGACATGATGCTACATGTCTGCGGCATGATGCCCCAGTGCTAGACATCACTATAAACTGCCACACTGCAGACTGAAATTTTTTTAAAGCTACGTTAAAAATCCAACACACACACACACACACACACACACACACACACACACACACACACACACACACACACACACACACACACACACACACACTGTGAGTGATGTAGTACTTACCCAATGACCAAATAATGAAAGTACATTCTGGGTGATGTAGTGCTTACCATATGGCGAAGTAATGAAAGTACATTATGAGTAATGCAGTGCTTACCCTATGGCGAAATAATGAGAGTACATTATGAGTAATATTGTGCGTACCCTATATTTACATATTAAAAAAAAATATTAATAATGTAGCGATAACCCTATAACAGATATTGAAAGTACATTCTGGTTTATGTAGTTCTTACCTTATGACCAAATAACGAGAGTACACAGTGATTACTGAAGTTCTTACCATGTAACTACATATTTAAAATAAATTGTGATTAATGTAGCGATAACCGTATAACAGATATTGAAAGTACATTCTGGCTAATGTAACTCTAACCCTAATACCACATGCTGAGAGTTTATTATGATTAATGTAGTACAAACCCTATGACCACATATTCAGAGCACATTATTACTGATGTAATATTAACCCCTCTAACCACATACTGTGAGTACAGTATGGGTAATGTGGTGCTGACTCTCACGCTATATTGAGAGTACTTTCTAGGTTACGTGGTGCTAACCCTCTAGCCACATACTGAATGTGCGTTATGGGTAGTGTGGTGCTATCCATCTAACCATACACTGCGAGTAGGTTATGGATAATGTGGTGCTACCTATAATAACACATACTGTAAGTTAGGATAATGTGGTGTTACCTATAATAACACATACTGCGAGTAAGTTAGGATAATGTGGTGCTAGCCATAATATAACATACTGTGAGTAAGCTAGGACAATGTGGTGCTACCTATAGTAACACATACTGTAAGTCAGAATAATGTGGTGCTACCTATAATAACACATGCTGCGAGCAAGTTAGGATAAAGTGGTGCTACCTATAATAACACATATTGCGAGTAAGTTAGGCTAAAGTGGTGCTACCTATAATAACACATACTGTGAGTAAGTTAGGATAATGTGGTGCTAGCCATAATATCACATACTGTAAGTTAGGATAATGTGGTGCTAGCCATAATATCACATAATGAGAGCATATTAAGACTCATGTGGTACTAACCATATGACACATATTCAGAGTAATTTCATGCCAATTATTCAATGCTAAGAATAGAAAAGATATTGCATATCTTTCTATCCATAGTTTAACAATAATAATAATAATAATAATAATAATGAGGACTTTGTATAGCGCCTAATCTTTAGAAGCTCTAAGCGCTTTACTACATTAGACAAACATATATAATGATATGATTACAAAAAACAAACACCATGAAATTAGAAAACAGAGAATATGCTGAAAATATTTAAGGTAAGGAAACATTATTAGGTCTTTAAGTCTGTTCTTGCGGTCGAAATAGGTGAGTTTTAATAGCGCTCTTGAATGAGATCACTGTGTCTTTGTGTCTAAATTCAGTCGGCAATTCGTTCCACATTGCTGGGCCTTGGTAGGCAAAAGAACGTTGTCCATCTGACTTCATTGTCATAGTGTGAATAATGAGAATACGATTGTCAGAAGAGGATCGTAAGTATCTTGCTGGCGTGTACACATGGGTGAGGTCAGATAGGTATTGTTGGACTGGAGCCCGTCAGTGAAACGTAGCACAGAGAACAAATTTTGTGTTTGATTCTGGATCAAATGGATAGCCAATATACGGTTCAGAGTAGGAGGGAGGTGTGCTCTGATCGCGGTACTCTAAGGATGATCCTAGCAGCTGTGTTTTGAACTTTTTGAAGTTTCTGGAGTAGATATTGAGACGAACCAGACAGAATTGAGTTACAATAGTCCAGTCTTGAAAGTACGTAGGAACACACAAGTATTTTAATGGCATCAGCTGAAAGATAATTGCGAATGGAACTGATGCTCTCAGCTCAAGATATGCAGTGTTGCATATGTTCATGACATGATGGTGCAATGCGAGAGTACTGTCGAGAATAATACCTAGGTTTCGTACTGACTGTGTGAATTTTATGTTGGTGTTGCTGCTTTTTATTGTCTGAGGTAAAGGATGTGAATGAGAAAGTCTTTGTGTTGTAATCAGGATGGCTTCAGTTTATCATCATTCATCTGCAGCTTGTTACATGTCATCCATGATTTCACATCGGAAATGCACCTCTCTACGCCTTGGATGGTAGCTTCAACTTCAGCTGGATGGCTAGATTTGTATATTTGGGTGTCATCAGTGTACAATTAGTGAGACACTGGATGATGATCTATGACACTTGAGAGCGGCTTAGTGTATAGAATGAAGAAAACAGGTCCAAGAACAGACCCCTGTGGAACACCACAACATATACCAACTGGGCTGGAGTGTATTCATTTGCGGACACAATTTGTGTCCTGTTAACCAAGCAGGACTTGAACCACAGTAAGGTTGCATCGTGAATGCCAAATACATGCTGGGGACGGTGAAGTAATATATCATGGTCTATTGTGTCAAATGCTGCAGACAACTCAAGGAGGGCGAGGACTGTAATCCTTCCGCTATCCAAAGCAGAGAGAAGGTCATTAACTAATTTCAGAAGAGTAGTTTCAGTTCTGTGGCAAGGGCGATATGCAGACTGTACATTGCTAAAAAGACTGTTTGAATTCAGATGAGATACAAGTTGGGATAGAACAACTTTCTCTAAGATTTTCCACATGAATGGGAGATTAGAAACTGGGCGGTAGTTCTTTAAATCGTTATGGCCGAGTGTTGGTTTCTTCAGCAGAGTCTTTACAATGGCAGTTTTGAAAACTAATGGAAATTCCCCTGATGAGAGAGAGGTGTTATTTAAATCAGTTAGTGAAGGCAATATTGGATCTAAGCACTCAAGAAGCGGTGATATCGGAATCGGATCAAGTTCACATGACTTTGGTGCACTCTTCATCACGATTGTACGTACTAAATCCATAGAGACAGGTTCAAATGCTGCTAACGGTTGCCGCTGAAATTCTGTATCGCAACTATATGGTGACGACTAGTCAATTGAAATTGTGTTGTCAAGCTTATCTCTAATGGTTTGTACTTTGTCACGGAAGAAATTTGCAGACAGGTCCGGAAGGTCGACTGGGCAGATGGTAGTTCGAGATGGTGAACATTTGTTCCTTGACATTAGTATTACTCAAATTTAGGTTTCTGTTCAGGTCCGATTGACGAATTTTTCTATATGCATCTTACATTTAGAATAAAAACACATCGTGTCAGCTTCAGGCAACGAGCTTAAATCATTTCGTACATTAAAACTGTTTGGTGTAAGTCATTCCTTATCTCAACATAGGCAGGAGGGCCAAAATGTTTGCCGCTTTCTGAACTTTCTCGTTTCTGTTAAACTAGTTCTATACAGGCCTCAGGATATTGCAGTCATCATTGCTGATATTGTTTGACTCACACCAGCAACTATTCTACTATTTCAGTATACAACAATAATTATTGGGCATTGCTGCAGCCACTGTAGCACATAAACAGAACAGCTGGCCACGCGCTGTTGACATTTCAGGAGGGGTGATAATAATTTTATACCAAGTCGTAGGTACACTAGATATAGATTAAAGTAGATTGAAAATGATAAAGTCCAATGCCTTTTTAAAATCAATAAAGGCGGCCAAGTTTTGCAACTGTCCTAACTGTATCTTTTTTGTTAAACTAATTGATGCGAAAGCTTACTCTGTAATGTCTAAATCCTTCTGTTCATCAGAATGGTACTGCTTGACTCACACCACTATTCAGTATACGACAATACTAAGGTGTTGTACACTGCATCAACAAGTGTTTGAAATCCAATTCAATAAGTGTCATCACAATCTTCAGACATACCATAGGTATCCAATGCGTCAATATCATTACTATCACCATTATCTGACATAGGGTTTTAAGAAAATGCACAAACTTCATTGACCATATTGATAACACATCTTTAGTGTTAGTGCTAACATTTCTGCCAGACATTGCAACTTTCAATGAAAATGTCTTGAGCTGTTCATTGCCAATACAATTTTACCAAGGCATTTTTGAAAATACATTTTGAGTGTTACTACTTAATAATTCTAATTTACTCTGACAGTTTGAGAGATGCTGACTCTTATAACATCCAATGCAATTTTCTTAATGCCAATTTTAGCAACTTGGTTTTGAAAATGCGTCTTGAATATTACATATTACATTCTAAATCACTCAGACAACATAAGCCAATCTACGTTTATAACAAGTATTTCACCAGGCTTTGTCTCACTGCGGTTTGACACCTTAACAACATTCTCCTCGCCATCCATGACACAATTAACTATAGCCATCCATGATACAATTAACTATAGGCATAAATGACAAAATTACCTATAGCCATCCATGACACTATTAACTATAGCCATCCATGACACTATTAACTATAGCCATCCATGACGCTATTAACTATAGCCATCCATGACACTATTAACTATAGCCATCCATGACACTATTAACTATAGCCATCCATGACACTATTAACTATAGCCATCCATGACACTATTAACTGTAGCCATACATGACGCTATTAACTATAGCCATCCATGACACTATTAACTGTAGCCATACATGACGCTATTAACTATAGCCATCCATGACACAATTAACTATAGCCATCCATGACACAATTAACTATAGCCAAACATGACACAATTACCTATAGCCATCCATAACTACTATTAACTATAGCCATCCATGACGCTATTAACTATAGCTATCCATGACACAATTAACTATTGCCATCCATGACACAATTAACTATAGCCATTCATAACTACTATTAACTATAGCCATTCATAACTACTATTAACTATAGCTATCCATAACTACTATCAACTATAGCCATCCATGACGCTATTAACTATAGCTATCCATGACACAATTAACTATAGCCATCCATGACGCAATTAACTATAGCCACCCATAACTACTATTAACTATAGCCATCCATGACGCTATTAACTATAGCTATCCATGACACAATTAACTATAGCCATCCATGACACAATTAACTATAGCCATCCATGACACTATTAACTATAGCCATCCATGACGCTATTAACTATAGCCATCCATGACACAATTAACTATTGCCATCCATGACACAATTAACTATAGCCATCCATAACTACTATCAACTATAGCCAGCCATGACGCTATTAACTATAGCTATCCGTGACACAATTAACTATAGCCATCCATAACTACTATTGACTATAGCCAGCCATGACGCTATTAACTATAGCTATCCGTGACACAATTAACTATAGCCATCCATAACTACTATTGACTATAGCCAGCCATGACGCTATTAACTATAGCTATCCATGACACAATTGACTATAGCCATCCATAACTACTATTAACTATAGCCATCCATGACGCTATTAACTATAGCTATCCATGACACTATTAACTATAACCATCCATGACACAATTAACTATAACCATCCATGACACAATTAACTATAGCCATCCATGACACTATTAACTATAGCCATCCATAACTACTAGTAATTATAGCCACCCATGACGCTATTAACTATAGCTATCCATGACACAATTAACTATTGCCATCCATGACACAGTTACCTATAGCCATCCATGACACAGTTACCTATAGCCATCCATAACTACTATTAACTATAGCCATCCATGACACTATTAACTATAGCTATCCATGACACAATTACCTATAGCCATCCATGACGCTATTAACTACAGCTATCCATGACACAATTAACTATAGCCATCCATGACACAGTTACCTATAGCCATCCATGACACTATTAACTATAGCCATCCATAACACTATTAACTATAGCCATCCAGAACACTATTAATTATAGCCATAAATGACACAATTACCTATAGCCATTAATGACAGTATTACCTATAGCCATCCATGACACAATTACCCATAGCCATCCATGACATTATTACCCATAGACAACAGTGACAATGTTAACCAATGTCTTGATAATATGACCCATAGCTTTCCATGGTACTATTAGTCTTAGCCATTCATAACACTCTTAGCAATAGCCATCATGACAGTGTTCAATATAGCCATACATAACACTGTTATCAATAGCCATCATGACAGTGTTAAATAAGGCCGTACATAATACTGTTATCAATAGCCATCCATGACAATTTTACCCATAGCTGTGACACTTTTAGCACTGTTACTCTCTAAAATGTCAGGTAATTACTATACAAATCTGGTAAACAATCTAGTACTTCTTTTTCTGGTATATTTTATATACTCTGTATAAAATCCCAATTGTATGATCAATGACTGCTAAAATCACCGATTAATAGAAAAGAGAACCAGACTGGTAACTGCGAACCTGGTACACGAGAACGTTTCAAAATTTATTGAAATCAATTTGACTAATAGAATTGAACGGCGGTAAATAACGCACACACACAAGTAGTCGAAAAAATTGACATCAGTTTTCTCCAGAATCTAATGCAGTTTATACAGTCGTATTCCCTGTCAATACGTTTACAACTAAAATCATCTACAAGTTTGCATCTGATTAACACTCATGCTTCACCAGAACCGTACTTTGTTTTCCTGTGTCAACTGTGTTCAGACCTGCCTAAACAAAACATTTAAATAGTTTTTCTGTCAGAATCTAAGGTGCATTTCTGCAATACTTAAATAGCAACATCAATATAATTTATAGGCTTGCCTCGATCTATAGTTGTGTGATTGTAAGTCTGCATTCCAGATTCCCAAGCCTGCATACCACGCTGAGCCCATGTTTTTATGATTACTTTAAGTCATCGTCACGACTCTAACATCGCTGCCATAGACTACCGGCCTTCTTTTAAAGGTTACTTTTACAATTTGACCACTTTCTAGATCATCATGTACCTTGCTTTTGTCTCTTCTTTCATCAAGTGAACCACTCATCTGCAGATTCGGAACGTCACCTTTCGTTAAAGCGTTCTAGCAGTTGTTTGTTTCAAAAGTTATCAGCTTTTACATTATCCAGCTTGCTTTGATCGTTTTGATCTCTTCCTCTTTGAGAGATTTAAATCGTTTTCGTCGGTGGTCATCCTTTCTCTTTGAGAGATTTAAATCGTTTTGGTGTGTAGTCATTCTTCCTATTGGAGAGAATTAAATCGTTTAGGTTAGTGGTCATCTTTCCTGTCTGAGAGATCGTTTTAGTTTGAGGCCGTCCATCCTCTTTGAGTGATTTAAATTGTTTTGGTTTGTGGTCCTCCTTCTTCTCTGAGAGATTTAAATTGTTTAGGTTTGTGGTCCTCTTTCTTCTCTGAGAGATTTAAATTGTTTAGGTTTGTGGTCATCCTTCCTCACTGAGTGATTTAAATCGTTATGGTTTGTGGTCACCCTTCTGTTCAACGTGCAGGTGACAGGTTTCGTTGATTCATTCGAAAGGATTGACCAATCAGTTTGTGAAATATCCTTCACTTCAGACGGCATGTTGCGTATTAATGGGTCAATGATTTTAATTTCAACAATTTTCTTTAAAAAAACACTTAAAATTTTTATCCCGTTTTGAAGGCATACATTGAGAGTGTTCTCTTTTAGTTTTTAAGTTGGTTACTTCTCGTGTGAGTGTATTTGCAAAAGCTGGTATAAAGTAGTTCTCCGCTCATTTTAAGGAGAAATAAAAGCATCTCAGTCTGATCATATGGTTATATCTGACCAATGGAAATCATTATTACATTTACTGCAGTTACAATTATAATATAAGCTATGTATTCCGTGGCTGTCCTGGGTTTCTTGACTATCATGGCCCATTTCCCTATTGGAAGCCATTCCATTGTAGTAAAGATTATGTAAACTCCAGTAATTTGAGTACTTTGCATCATAAAGCAGCGCATAAATGCAATTTGTATTCAAAATCTTTCTACAATGCTTATGCAAAAACAATGTCTTTATTGTAGACAGGAATAAAGTAAGGTTTATGAACAGTAAGTATGATTGTATAAAAACATACTACTGTTCTCATATCAGGAGAACGTATATTATTTTCATATGTAGCATATGTGGTTTCAAAGTAGACTTCGGTGCACTCCAAACGCCCGGTATACCTGTTGCGTTTGGAAAAGGTCTCAACAGGTTTCTTTCCTTTGTGGACCTGTAAGTAGTCACTTATAGGCACTCATTTTTAGAAATGCACCAATAGTGAACAGTGGACAATTTACACATTTCTACATGTATATATTTACGATAACGAGCTATACATACACTAAATATAAAGTGGTTAAAGTCATAAACCGAATAGAAAATCGAAAACTTGAAATGACAGCCATAATAAAATATAGTTAAGAAATAAAAATCTAGTCTTTGGGGTTCGGCGGTTGGGGTGGTGGTGTAAGTTTTATATTAACATTCAGGCAAAGAGGATAAAATTTTGGTTTTTGTCCCCAACCTCTCCTGCACAGGTGAAGTTCATCTCTATGGCAAGATTAGCTCACCTGCCACTCGAGGTTCACCTGACACGATGCACACTGGACTGTTGTACTAATTCGCATAATTACACCAGTTCAGGCATAGAAAGTACGTGGTTACTATTATTAGACTGGAGACATCCTTGCTATTGTCTGTCCCATCCCTACAGACAACAGGCTGTATTTATTACACATATACAAATAGTGTCATAACCTTAATGGTATATTGTGTCTTTTGTCTAACCTTAATGGTCCCATTTGCCTTCCGTCTTAACTTTAATGGTTCCTTTTGCTTTCAACTATAGCCTTAATGGTCCCTTTGACATTCCAGCATAACCTTAATGTTCCCTTTTGCCTTCCATCGTAACCTTAATGGTCCCTTTTGCCTTCCATTATAACCTTAATAGTCCCTTTGGCCTACCGTCATAACCTTAATGGTCCCTTTTCCCTTCCATCGTTACCTTAACAGTCCCTTTTGCCTTCTATCAGAAGTATCACTAGGTCATAAGAAGCTGAATAGCCTTAATGGTCCATAATGACTTCGATCATAACCTTGCTAGTCCTTTATGCCTTCCATCATAACCTTTTTGATCCCTTTTTGCCCATCATTATCTTAATAGTCGCTTGTTTCTTCCATCATAACCTTAATGGTATCAACTATAGCCTTAATGGTCCTTTTTGCCTTCCGTCATAACCTTAATGGTCCCTTTTGCGCTCCATCGTCTCTTGATATTTAAGATTAAGTCATTCAATTTGTTATAAGCCGCGTTTAAGTGTTGCATTGGTACGACAGTAAAGCCAAAGTCCCAGGCTGTTTTATGAGTTGGCATGGAAGCAAGGCCGGACATCCAGGCTCCTTTCTTTAGCTGGCATGGCAGTATGACCAGACGTCCCGACTGCTTTCAAAGACTCTTTTAAAGATACGATTTTTAGCTCCGAAATAGCTGTTATCCAGTCTATATAAAAAATAATAATTTTAGTTCATATTCAAAACTGAACTTTCTGCAGAAACATTTAAGTTTGTCTCGATTGCAAATCTGACTAACCGTTGATCAAAATAACCAAGGGCCGTAAAGGTCTAATTATTTCTCAAAAGTCTGAATGAAATTATTTTCTTGTTCTCATGTGAAGTTTTGTTGAATTTGTTAAATTCAGTAAATACGCTTGACAATTATATGAGCAGAAACTGTTAACTTTGATGCAAGTTGATAGCATACACTTAATTCTGACACGCGAAAAGAATCCCACGCACCACAACTCCGTCACACACACACACACAAACACATACACCCAAAATCTTCATAAAATATTGAAGATATAGGTCTATTTATTAACATAAATGTTTAATGTCCGCAGGTGTGATACGCGATCAGGATGAGAAAGATGTGGTTAATTTATAACGGACACCACTAAATTTTCTGACTTCATTTCCTCGTCTGCCCAGAGTCTTATCAAAGATGTCATTCTTGAAAGCATCCTATCACACGCAAACGTTTGTTAATTTGAACACGTGATTTATCACTGAAAACCCGTCAACTTCATTTATAAATACAAACCTGAAATAGAGCCGACATGTTGTCGCGGGCTATAACATAGTAGCATGAGCGAATATATTTCGCCGATTTTCTGAGCTTTTTTCCACACAATTCCGAATTTACTGATATTAAGAATTCGACAGCAAAATGTGGACAAGGTCCAAGTACAACTAATAATTTCGCCTACTGAAAACCTATTAACAGTATGGAATAACCGTCTATAGCCATTCACGTACGCACATACTTAAATGCGATAAACCTTTTATTGCTTTTATAATTCATGAGTCTCTGACGTATCTAAAATCGCATTAAAATAATCTCGTTGTACTGTATTTTTCCTTTTCGTTTCGTTTTGGTGTGTGTGTGTGTGTGTGGTTTATTTTGTTTGTTTTCTCGGTGGTATTGACCAACCAACAGAGTACACATTGTGTAACTAGTAACACTAATCTATCAGTCATCAAATAAAGACGGATGAATTCCACTGTCGGAAACCAAATTGAAACAGCGTTGTTGAAAAATAAAATTAAAGTTACAGAAACCATTTATATTAAAGAACTTCGATTCTAGCGGGTAATGTACCTTATCAGGACCAAATCATAAAAATTAGCTCATGTTTTTGTTGTTGTTTTTTCATGTTAGGAATTATATAACGAGCTTGAACTTGTGACTTAACACGTTGTCGAGACTTGTAGTGCAGAAGTGCCAATCCCTGTAACTGCCTGTTCCCCGTTTAAGAAGTAATTTTATTTGCCTATTTGTATCATTGTTCCAACAGTTACACAAACCAAATGATGATAAGTTGCCACCTGCTTCCGGCTGTTTTGTCTAATAACCAACACAAACCGGTAGGAGGCAACATAATAGTGATTCTTGGAACAGAAAGGAATTGTATTATTACTTGCACAGTGGGGAGTTATAAATATTACGTGGAAGAAAAAAGTATATAATAAATTTACAATTTTTTTTCTCCACCGTTCTACAAATTAGGGACATTCTCACATCATACTGTTTCACAATTAGAGGTAATCACAGAGCTTTCTAATGATAAAATAGACTGCGCCGAGCACGACATACAAACGGAAAGAATGTTCTTGAGTTGCAATTACAAAAAATAAAAATTATAACAAATTTGTTGTAGTGCTTTTGATATTCTTTGTTCGGAGATAATATGCAATTACAGGACTTTCTGTGAGGAATCATACAACGAATAAAAAGAACAAAGTTTCATGCGAAAGTTACTGCAAACTGAAATCTTCAGACTTATCAATGCTAACAGCTTAGGATTCGATTGGAGAAGATTCCACGTGGTAGTTCGGGCAAAATCCAGGGCCTTATGGTGAAATAATGAAGGGGTGGGTGGGGGTGAGGAGATCGGGGGCATCATTAATCAAACATTAATTTTAAACTAGTTTCATAATGAGTTATTGAAAAAAATTAGTGAACTGGGAAATCTAGTGAGAGAGAAATTTTAACACGTGGTTTTCTACACGGATTAATTTCAGTGACCTTAAAAGAGATCACATCTCACGCCAGTTGAATATAGCCAAAGAAAAGGTCTATTAAGAACATGATCAAAAGTTGCACCGAGCTGTATGTCTATATTTCTTAAAAATTGGCTGGAACCTGTATCGTAAGGGAAATAATGTATGAACCATCCAAATACTTTTGAAAAAGCCATTACTCCTTAGGCGATGAACATAACATTATAGTTTACGAAAACAAAAGAGTACTACAACTATGCATTCCAAACCTATTTTTGTCATGTTGCTATTAATTTTGCACCGTATCCACTAGAAAGATTACCTTGGACCTTTCAGGTACGGTTATAAAAGTCACGACCACATTCGTATCACGTGACATACCTCCTTTACTGCACTCGATACTGTGAAACCGCATTAGTACATATTTAATACCGTAATTTAATACCGTACATATTTACTATCAATATCATTTGTTTGTGCATGAATTTAAGTTAAAGGTACAAGTTTGTGAATACCTAACTACGATGAGCTTTAAGTAACATAAGCCTAAGTTAATATCAAGATTCAGCGGCGTCAAATAATCTGCACGTGTACCGGTATCGTGGTATTCTAATGGGTGTCTTCGAATATCCGTTAAGCAAATAACAAAAGTCTGTAAGGTAATTTATTTTTGTTATTTTACCATAAAACCGGCATGGACTTATTTTGTTCTTCGTGTGCATATCTGATAAGACGATTTAGCTAATTAGATGTCTTGGAGACGATGAAAAATTGCTTGACGCGGTGCACTTTTGTTTACGGTTTTCAAGAGTACTCTGTAATTTTGGTTTTGAATTGGGGTTGATTTGTTTGTTTTAATTTTTATGAGCAGTACATTTTATCTGAAAATTCGCGGATATAACATTAGCGTTTCGTTAGTTTTGTCTGTGATTTTCATTATCTGGGATAATATTCAAAACAATTATAGCCTACCTTTGTTATGCCTCTAGACTAGGTAAATTACTAATATGATCACCTCGTAAACTTTCTACATTTAGTTTCTTTTCGGACAGTAATAATTTGTCTCAGTTGACCATAATGAATGCTTTGGTGGTGTTAAGTGGGACATCCTCGGTCTTTACCATTAAGGCAAGAAGGAAACCTCGAATGTAATTCGCCGCCAAGAAGAATTATATTCGGAACTATTTTTTCACAAGATACAATATGGCCGCGAAGACATCGAATGTAATTCGCCGGCATTGAGAATCATATGGGGAACTATTTTTTCACAGGACAACAATATGGCTGCGGAAGAAGGTAAAGTCACAAATAGTACTTATTGTGCCTTTTTGTAGCAGAATTTGTGCTGCATTACGCCCGAGGCGGATCACTAACACCCAGCAAATGTATATGCACTCCAAAGTACATTCCAAGTTATTTCTCGATTTCACGGAGATGGGCGAGTGATGCTCCTATTACAATCGTGTACGATTTGCGTTTGACTTCGTTGGTAAACATGTAAACATGGCGGCTACTGTAGCGTCTCCATCCATTTATATTTGTCCCCTAAATAACGACAAGGCTTGAGCGTGTCCTGATTGGTTGATATGCTACAGCCAAGGACTGCGTAAGGATTAATAAGCACAAGTTTGCATTGTTTATCACTTAATGTCAACTCTACAGCTCTGAAGTAATTTTTGAATATGAATCTTCAGCCATTTATATATAGTCGCCATCAGCATTCTCGTGTCTGGAAATTTTATCTGAATGATATGTGTACCTGATTTACGTGTAAAGAGTTCTGTTTTCGTCCCTCGACAGAAGCAGAGATATTCTCTTTTCCATTGCATATGAAACATGATCTGATATCCGCATCTGTAGCTCAGTGAATTTTCAGGTTAGCATTATTAAATGTACCTAAAAGTAGCTAATTCGTTTCGCTAACGAAGTATTTCAGCACCGTTCGAATGAACATAGAGTAATACATCCCATTAAATATATACTAAAACAGGATGGTCTTTTCAGATCAACATTTTTCCATGCCGCCATGACCCGTGAACGGGTCGATTTGTTTAATAAAGCGTAATCAGCTTTCCTATTTGGCTATATTAATCCATAATGTAGTTGCCTCTCGTTGATTTCTTTGCAGTATCAAATGCGGACTTTTCCAAAACTCAGGGCAAACAATGCGGAATAGATGCAAACAAACTAGTCTCTTTCAACACATAACGAATGAATGGTATTGCGTTGAATGTCTATATGAATTATGTTTAAATCATTGGTGCACGAAACGAATTCGGTAATTTTACAGTTCTTAATGCTGACGTGAAAATTCAACGAGAAACAGACGCGGAAATCATTTGCGATGCTTTGCGGAACTAACTATAGCATAGATGCCTTGTACTTGTTCAAGATCTCATCTCAGGTAAAAGTTAATCTTGTTTCATTTTGTGATTTTATTAGAACGAACAAAAGTAACTAAAATAACAGTGACACTGCTAGATCTATACGATATAAGACCGAAAAAGGGCCTTTCTACAAGATTTTGGTGTACATCCATAGCAACGGTAGTGGCTTTTGGAAAGACGCAAGAACGCCATTTGAGGAATTGTTTGCCACAGTATAATATAACACATTATGACGCCATAGTGAGGACATGATTTTACCGTTGACCTAGTTACAAGGAGAACGTGTCGCTAATTTTGGACAAATTTTCCAAAAGCAGCTTAGAATGAGAATAACTATTTTTTGCGGTTTTGAATACGGTAATAGATGTTTTATTGCTGGAAATGGTAGTTTTAATGCCATAAACGTCCATTGTAGAAGTAATGCCACTAACATTCAGTTTGTGTCGGATAATCCCCAAATCCCCAAGTACAATCCTTGAAGCACCTAAACTATCAATGGAGCTTTATTTTTGTACAATGGCTAGACTTGAAGTGTCAAGACTTTAAATTTAACGCCACTGGTACAATGGCAAGACTTGTAGTGTCAATACTTTAAATGGAACGCCACTGGTACAATGGCAAGACTTGCAGTGTCAAGACTTTAAATGGAACACCACTGGTACAATAGCTAGACTTGTAGTGTCAAGACTTTAAATGGAACGCCACTGGTACAATAGCTAGACTTGTAGTGTCGAGACTTTAAATTGAACACTATCGGTATAATAGGTAATCTTGTAGTATCAAGACTTTAAATGGAACGCTATTTATACTATAGCTAGACTTGTTGTGCCAAGACTTTAAACGGAACGCCGTTGGAAAAATAGCTAGCTTGTTGTGAAAAGTGTGTGTGTGTGTGTGTGTGTGTGTGTGTGTGTATGTTTGTGTGTGTGTGTGTGATTTAGATTTTTAACGTAGCTTTAGCAATCTTTCAGTCATATCGCTACGATATCGGCAGTGTGGCAATTTATAGCGATGTCTAGGACTGGGGCATAACGCCACAGACATGTATTATCATGTCCCACCCAGTCACATTGTCCTGACACCAGGCCGAACAGTCCTAACACTAACCTTTTAATCCTGAGCGCCAAGCGAGGAAACCGCTAGTACCGTTTTTATATGTCTTTGATATGACTCGGCCGATCTCCCGCATCCGAGGCTGACGCTCTAACCACTAGGCCACCGGAAAAGTATGTTGTGAAAAGACTTTAAATGGCGCGTCATTCGTACAATAGCAGACATAGCTAGAACGTTGTTTTGATCTCAAGACATTAAAGAAAAAGAAAAGAAAACCCTGCAACAACCAAAATGATATACAAGACCCTCGCGCATCAGTATTCGTTTTATTATTAAAGAAAAGTCCACAGATGCCGACAACAAATTATAAAAATCATCAGAAAGTTTGAAATTATGCCTACATCTTAAGTGTGCCAAAAATTAACTTGAGGCGTAGATTAAGGTAATAAATAAACTTAATTGTTCTTAAATACCGCAAGGCAAGTATTCGAGTGCCCGTTCTTCTTATTCTAAAACTAGTAACTGATGCATTTAATTTTATTTCCTTATTTATTATATCGATACTGAACATACATCTGGTAAGCATGCCATAAGTGATGTAATATTTGTGTGATAATAATGTTATTTTGCAACAAAACTAACCTCACCAAGTAAATACTCCATAGTTAATCCGTTCGTATATCTCTATGTGTGTCTACTTATTTCGATCTTTCTGTTTATATGTCTGGTTGTGTATGCGTTTATGTCTGTCCCTCTCTCAGAATGTCTGGTTTATATGTTCCTCCTTTCTTTACTAGTAAATTCAGCAACCAGTCGACAAGCTGATTCATGATAATTTGTTATCTAGCAAGATATTCATACCGGGGTCGAGTTTCACCATGATTTACCCGCGGATTTTCATTTGTTTGTGGTTTGGTAGGTGTTACCCGGAGATGATAGTTTTCATGTGTATGGCTATATGTTACTCTAGGTTGGTAATTTTCATGCGTTCTTACTAGTTGTGTCTAAATCAACTATTTATGTTGTCTTAATCGTGTTTTAGAATTCTTGTTGATGAAATAGGATCTTTGAAGCATAGCTTTTTCAGATAAAGTTCACTTCCATTACGTATCAAAAAGAATGATTTTTATTTATTCTTTTGAACGGGTGATAAAACGAAGCCAGTGTTACATGTACCAGATAATATGTTTGCTATTTATTTTGCCAGTGTTACATAAATCAGATAGTATACATTTACTTGTTTATTTTGCCACTTACAAGGAACTTTATCAAACATTGTCTAATACTTTATGTCAGCGAATTTATTAGATGGTAAAACTTGGGCACCTATGCCAGAGGCATCTGCATATTTGTCTGTTATTCGTTAATTATGCATGGGTCGATGGATTTTCTACAGAGCATTGCAGTGATGGAGCGTTATGTGGTCAGGGATTAGTGGCTTGTCAATATTTCAGCTACAATTGCAACAAAACGTAGTCTTGGTTATGGAAAGCACTAATGAAAATAAATGACGGGAATGAATGAGTATTATTTTATACAATAGTAATTAAACAAATAATAGATAGACAGATAGATAAGTCGATGGATGGATGGATGGATAGATGACGGACGGACGGACGGATGTATCGACGGATGGATGCATGGATGGATGTATAGAGTAGACAGCAAGCCAGTCAGCCATCCACCCAGATATATATATATATATATATATATATATATATATATATATATAGAGAGAGAGAGAGAGAGAGAGAGAGAGAGAGAGAGAGTATCAACAAGGGAAGATGCACAACGTATACGAATGTGGAGAGGCGGGTAGACATTCTTGGGACAGATATAAATGTATACATATGTGTGTATTAGTATACTTCGGTTTGTATTATGCATGCATGTATATAAGTAGGTCTCAGTGCATATACCATATGTTTGGTTTTCATGAATTATCACATCATCATCTCTTAACATTAACTATTGTTTTATTGTTGAGGGAACACGTGGAGAAGGCACGTTGTTATTTGTTCTTTTTATCATGATACATTTGATGACTTTCCTACTGCAAAATATGAATAGGACTGGCTAATCTATGCATTTAACATAAGTGTTCATCTCGGTTTAAGTAAAGGTGTATAATCTTTCATAAATGCCAGCCACTTTTGACATCATTAGGTTTGGGCGAAATTTTTCTCATTTACAAACATGAAAAGTAAGTAAAGTGATATAAATTTCTTTGGCTTTTATGTTCGTTTATGCTGTCATTTCTCTGCCTTTGATTTTCATGTGTATTTTTTGACGCAACGCAGGCAATGAATAAATATCAATCACTTCGTCAGTACAGCATGCATTTATATGATCGGTTGTTGACAGTTACGGCGTGCTGTGTTTATTATACCAGAATGAATTAATGACAACTTTGGCGCCCGACAGGTTATTAATAATTTATAAAGTAGAGAAAATGCGTCTCAGGACTACGATACATGATTAGTATTCATTAATTAATTTTACGGTTGAAGCAAACAAATTTTGAAAACAAGAAAGACATTTACGACAGCGCATGAAGACAAGTTTGCCTAAACGTTGTCACCAACTTTCATGCCTGAATAGTGCTGAAGAATAGAAGCAGCAGCCACAGAAGAAGAATATGATGATAATAATGATAATAGTGATGATGACGACGACGATATCGACGACGATGATGATAAGGAAAGGAGAAAGACTGAAAAAGTCATTTAAATTGCCTTTCTAATTTCAAGATTTACTTTATGTTGCTTAAAATATTATCCTGTATCTAGCATGTTGGTGAATTGGGGATGATTTCAAAATACATGTAGTAAATTATTTGTTGTAAAGCAGCTTTACAAAGTTGACTTGCAACAAATTAAGAAATAAAATAAAATAAATTATAAGAACTGTTTTTTACATTTGAATTAACTTGTAGGAATCTAAACGGGAAATAACCCGTTTAGATTTTTCAAGATCTAAATCGCTGGGATTGAGTGTTCGCAGCAGGCGAACCCAGTTGTTTTCTTTGGATTTTGTTTTCTATGTACTCCATTTCACGTTATGGGAGGCAGTTCCAATCAGGATTACATCACTGACATTACTCTCAGAGGTGGAGTATAATTCCACCTCTGGACAGATTTCCATGTTTTGATTTGCCCATCTGATCGGTGGAGATTCATTGTAATATTTGATTTCTTTTATATTTCTAACTTACTGGATTGCATTTATTGCGATAGATCACATTTTTCTTTCACTGCATACTATTTTCTGGCTGTGAATGTTTTTGATGTTTATCATATGACTGTGCTTGACAAAGTGATTGTTTCCTTAATGTTTTGGTACAATTAGCACTTTTTTTTGTCTCTACAAGTCTTTCGTTTTCCAACTGTTGTTTGAGTTGGGAGTGGCTTTAACTGTGCCCTGACCTGCATGTTTCTCAAAATTTGAGGTCTACGGAATGCTAGATCTATTTTCTGGAGAAAGATCATTTTAAGCGGTTCACAAGATTCAATAGTTGGCGGTGATTTTGAATGATAACGACTTTCTTCAAGGGTGTCTGGTTTGAACGTGAGGATGAAAGGCATTATTTCCTTGTTTTCTATGCCTTTCTATTTCAGATCATAAGAGTTTACATTGTTCTACTAAGTAGATGTTATTATTACATGATCAGCCAATGAATACGATTAAAACTGAGATGAACTTATAAAAGTGGGCAGATTGGTGGCCAGGAGTTGAATATTGATTTAGTTTTTTTAAGCTTCGAGTCAGGATAAAGTTTGGTTTATAATAAAAATAAAATCTCCTTTCACTGCGCAAATACCGAATATATTTAATCATGTTGTACAAAATGAAGAATACATATATACATACATACATACATACATACATACATACATACATACATACATACATACATGCATACATAGGCACGCATGAATGCATGAATGCATGCATGCATACATTCATCCATCCATCCATCCATACATACATACATAGGCAAAGCCTAAAAAAAGGGTGCAGATGTGATGGATGTTGCATTGGCTGGTACGTGTCCTGACTTGGTGGTGGTTCACTATACCGAGAGGGATCTACTGTTACTGGAACAACAACGTCAAAAAAAAAAAAAAAAATATCGCTTGACGTTATAGAAATAGTTGGAATTAAAGTAAGATCGCGTTCTTCCCATGTGCAATGGAATGTAATTGCATGACTTCAGACTCTAATTTTGTTTTTGGAATTTGGAAAATATAATTGTACATTTTGAAACTGCGATAAGTAAACATCAGCTGCCTTTATTTCTTTGATTTCATTGCTCGGACATTTCCATTCGCTGAGGAAAGATCTGAACATTAACACCGCAGTAAATCATGAGAAACCGAAATGGAAAATAGAAAGCGAATATTGTTGAGCACTAAGCAGACACTAAATGTTACCAGCGCTTGGTATAACTTCCTGACCATGAACTGAAAAATTTATTCGTGCATGCAGAGTGAAAGAAACACGACTGTTCGTTCCTTTACAAGCTATCTCGCTTATCACACGTATGTCATTTCCACTTGATCCTATTGCAAACAAAGTTTTCCCTTCTGCAGCTTTTCATGTACAAAAATAAATGATAAGATAATGTATATATGAGTGTTTAAGAATATCTTCTTTTGTCTAAAATCATCTTTGTCAATAAAGTAAATCAGAAACAGTTTTAATTTATACAATGAAAGAAGGCCCTATTGTATACCAAGCTTCAGAATGAAGTGTTTCCGCTAATGTAACACAGGAATGTACTTTCTTGTTTATATATAGTTTCAAGTTACCCACATGCAAAAAATGCCGCTATGAAGACATTAATTTTTCAAACTTTTATGTTGATGGAAACTTTCAAAATATATTAGAAAATGTGACGGTTTCTGAATCAGACTGACTTGCTAAAATCATTACATATCTGAGGCACCTCCAGATCTGCACACACCGTCGTATTTATGGCGAAATAATATATACATTATTATTATTATTATTGTTATTATTATTATTATTACGGAAGTAAATAAACCCTTTCACACAGAGGAATCTAGCGCCAAGAAACTAAGTACAAAACACGAGACCTACCACAGGGTATTTCGAGTGGAAAGAAAATTGCTGGCTCAATACACTGCAAGACGTCTTCTGTTGTGTTTTTGTACTAACGTATGTAATGGCTTATAAGTCTCGTCCAACTGCAAACAGCAGAGATCCAGGACTTCCATCGCCCAACGTGCTGGCTGAAAAGTGTCTGTGTATGTTATGAGAAAGCAGTAGAACAAGAAACATAGACTCTGATCTACCGGCCCATTATGCGATCTCAAATTGGTATGTTATAATTATCACATAGCTTTTATTTTAATGGAAACAGAGAGAAAGAAGAAATAATTTAGGTCATAGTGACTTAGACGCTACACTTTTCATTTATTGCGCGTAGAATATTATCCCAAACTCTTGTTCATTTCTGTGCAGTATTTAACTGTTATATTTTTTATTTTACAAATTATAATTGAAAGAGAATTTGTCCTTCCGAATAAATGGAACATCATTTTTCGACAAAGAATGTGCATGAGAGTTCCCTGTGATGTCACATAGTTTGATTCATTTAGGTTAGACGATCAATGTAACAATTTAGACACCTAAGGTATGTCAGTTTCAGTGCTGGAAGTTTTTGATATTCATATGAAATGATAACAACTGGATGTAGAAATTCTATATTTACTGTAATGTATTTGTGACTGGATATTTGTATTATTTGATTTTGAACAATAGGCATTCGGAATTGCATCACATTAAAAATTAGATCAGTTGAGTTATTATACCGCGTAAAAATCATGTGGTTTGATTGGCCTAACGTTCTGTCAGATCTGAGACCGGTTGTGTCCACATTCTGTTATGAATAACGGTGAGTTTTGTTTACTTCTAGAAGTTAATATTTAAACCACTCTTATATATAGGGCGGATTCTATGTTACAGGATTACCGCACATCCCCCCCCCCATGCATGATATTAATTGACCAATACCCTTAGTTTTATTTGTTGTTGTTGTTCTTGTTTGGGGTTGAACACCATTCTGCAGCGCATGATAGGCAATACATGGCGTAACGAGTCCCTCTGGGGTAAATTCGCCATATTTAGAAACACGTGATTTTTTCCCCAATTCTTATTGGGTAGTCGATTCGAAAAATGACCGCCAAAACGATAATAGTGTTAATAATATTAAGAAGTCCCAGAAGGCTGGGTAAAGAAACGTTTTACCACTGTCGCAGCCAATCAGTAAAGAGAATACTGCGCAAGAATTTCATGGGCTTATTTGGACCAATCATAATCACATAAAGTGATACGTTTACATGATGTAATATAAAATATATTAAACTGCACAAACTATATGTAAACTGTACAGACTATGTGATAAAATATAGTATTCATAGATATTGGATTTGGCTGGCAATAATTGGTTGATAATGAAAGTAAAATGTTAGTGAAAAGAAGCTTTGAGAGTTTATCCTAGTTGTAACTGGAAAAAATAGATACAGTGTTTTTTATTGATGGAACATCAGTCCTTTTACAGACTTAAGTTTCGAAGACGCATTACTGAAATTATCTCCCGACTCTTTGGTGCGGAATTGAAATCGCCATGTTTCAAACACATGTAGATCCATAAAAAGACTGCGGCCCATATTGTTTTCTCTACACCGAAGCTGTCATCAAGGATACGTCTATACTAATAATTATAGGTTTTGTCATGCGCATTTAGAAATCGAAAGTTATTGAATTCTTAATAGCATGGTGTTTGCATAGGCTTACTATGGGAGTTGAATTAGTACCGTGAGCCCTTAATAACTACTGGTAGATAGGGGTAACAGCAAGAATGTAATTATAAATAGATAACAATGAATTCCTTTGTTAGTCTAGCCTCAGGCGTCTGCATTGCAGGAATACACAACGTAATAAATTAATATGAGCGATTCTCCATATTACCGGTTCGAGCATGGAGAAACACTGAACATGATTTCAGAAACTGGAGCATGCGAAGTAGATATGTTTTAAGTGAAAATGTGGAAGATGGAATGTTCACAAGTGTGATACATGCAATGACGTACTGTGCGCTTACGAGAACTGTTCATGAACAACAGCTGATCGCAACAAGATATAGATCGGCTAATGATCGTAATGAACTGACCAAGACGCGAGCATACTTCATGGATGGTCCCAGAAAACTGAGTGAAAATGAAAGGAAAGTTTTCAAAGGGCACTAAGGAAACACAACCAAGTACCTTAAGATATCCATGATATTTACATTGTCGATTATATGACACAATAAGAAGTTTTTAAAAGTAGATTTTGGTTATTATTATGATTTGGCTTGGCGATCAGCATTAAGAGGTTAGTGTTAGGGCTGGTCGGCCTGGTGACAGTATCCTGTGACTGGATGGTACATCATGCTACATGTCTGCGGCATGATGCCCCAGTGCTAGACATCACTATAAACTGTCACATTGCAGACATTGTAGCAATATGACTGAAAATGTTCGCACACGCACACGCTCGCGCATTCGCGCGCGCGCGCACACACACACACACACGTTGTTATGCTTTGCGAAATCTTTCCAGAATAAGTTGTCTTACTATTGCACTTGGACATCTTTAATTAGATCCTGCACTTGAATGTATTTTGTCAAGGATTTTATCTATATTGAGAATGCATAATATTTAACAGACAAACCGAGAGACTGACAGACAGACAGACAGACAGATAAATAGATAGATATACAGACAGACAGACAGACAGATAGAAAGAAATCGTCAAATAAAGTTGAAACTGGTGAAAGTTGCCTTGCAAGAATACCCCACAAAATGAATTAACGAAATATGCAATGTAGATTTTATAGAAGATCGAATTCAAGTTATAATAGCTGTCTCCACTGCGACTGAATATAAATATTCTTTTATTACATTACAAGGATTTATGGTAGAAACTGCTGTAATGCACGCAATGAAAGAACGAAAATTGTTTAGCCTTCGATAAGTCTCCTCCATTTCCGAAATAAAGCTACTACTTGATTTCCAATTATCTGTCTTATACTAATATCCGGTTATCGATTATACATCGTTTAGTAAATGCTTGACTAACAATCCTTGAAGTTTTATCAAAATTATGTTTAAATGCAAGGTATACGGTTATTTACACGTGAAATGATGCACTACGTCTCACAGTAAACCGTCTACAGGTGCAAAAACACAAATTATACCCAAGATGTCAACGGAGTAGTGCAGTTCCTTAAGACATGAAAAGATTAAAAGAATCTCTAAAACTGTTTCATCTATTTTTATTCATCAAGAGTAGATAATGCTGATTTTTTTTTTTTTTTTGAGAAATCTAGCTTCATCGGGCATGGCAACAATTATATTGTGAAAAATCATTTCGTTCAAATATATTTACAAAAAAAGCTGTTTGTTTTCGGAGGGGGGAGGGGTCATATTCTAGAAACAGAAATTATCAATACAGAAGCTAACGTCACATACGAAAATCAAAATCCAAAATGTTCTTAGATCATTTACCGTTGAAGATATATGACGTCTAATGACTTTGTCCGTCTTCGACTGTCAGCGTGTATTCCTGTCGAAGTGAACTTAACGCAAATTTAAATAAGGTTAATGATCATTAGTTTTTTTTTCTTGATTCTTTACTACACTTTTCCCTATTAAATGTACCCAGAATAATCGTTTTCCCTATTTTCCACATTTGATATATCAAGCCTAACGCTACCTGCGTGTGTACACAAATTATCTAAACTGTCATTTTTTAAATCTTATTATTTCCGATACCTTTCATCACATGTGCTTCAGACGAACGTAGTGCAGAAAGGAAATAGTTTTGTTCCCTTCGTATTTGTTCTTTGAAATTATTACCGAACTTAACAGATGTGTTCGTCTGAAGGATATCTGGTGTGTAAAAAATATATCGAGTCGAGAATCAAATATATCAATACATAATCCGAGTGAAGTCATATGTATATGCCGTTTGTCAGGATTGGCATCTCTACCAGGTATTGAGAATACATTTTGTACTCTATGCATAATGCGGATACCTAGAAACGAACGGAAGGACCTCGAAAAGATTGGAAAAAGAAATACGAATACTTAAGACAACACAAACCAAAATGGAATAAAAGGAAACAATAATTATTATAGAGTACGTTGAATTCTCAAATATCAATTGTAGCATTATACACCAACAAGTACAGTTCTGCAATTAACTATAGGTTAATATGCATTTCGAAAGATCTGCTACAATTAGAGTTTCGCATGGTAGAATAATTTATTATGCATATATCATGATCTCCTACTTCGTATACGTATTCCAAATTGTATAACATATTTACAATTTGTTGAAAATTTCACTTTTTTGTTTCTGTGTTTATCCTTCTTTCAAATGTGCATAATATTTAGTAATGCGGTATCCAGGCGATTCTTGCAACATTTTAATAAAAATATATTCAGCATTTGCTATCAAGCGCCTCTTTTACTTGAAAATGTTAGTTTCATTAAGCGCCGGTCTCTGGTTCGAGTTATGGCGTAGATGTTGGGTTTTGTTTTAATCCCGCGAGTTTCAAGCTACTACAACAACTACAATAATAACAGCATAACGTTTAGTTCTTACAGACCTATTCCTGCTTGCGGGTAGAATTATAAATTATATGATAAAAACAGGAAATATTTTAAGAAAAGAAGAAGACCACTATAGTCCCGGATGTGATTGTCCGCGCTGAACAGCTTCCCTCTCATGGGAGATAAATCAGTTTCTGGAAAAGCCTATTAGTAAAGGTGTCGTAAAGATGCAATAAATACTCCTGTGCATTCCTTGTAAACTGTATAAACAATAGAGATTCATTGTCTTTATTTTTTTGTTTTTAATACGTGGCTACATATGTCTTAATTTTATTTCAAGTAAAGACGAATTTTCAACCTGGTTTATCTGGTGCACATGTTGCTTAAAAACCAGCCTTTAACACAATCGTAATATCTCGTATTTTGCAAACATGTTATAATTTGCACCAAGTTTGATCAAACTCGGCTTAATCATTTCATGAAGTCAGAATTATACTTTTGCGTAGTTGATATGGAGGTTATATTTTTACTCTAGATAAATTACTTTTAAGTTAACCGTTCATTCACATCTGGAGACTGATTTGCCAAGTGTTTTGTTCTACACTGTTAGTCATGTGTTTGGTTCTGTCATGTGGCAATTGCAGTCACGTGTTATTTCTATCATGTTTAGTCACGTGTTTAGTTCTATCATGTGATCTGTCATGTTATCGTTATAGTCATGTGTTTATTTAAGCCATGTATTTAGTTCTGGTTATGTGTTTAGCTCTGCCATATGTTTAGTTCTGTCACGTATTTAGTTCTGTCGTGTGTATGGTTTAGCCATGTATTTATTTATGTGATCAGGGATAAAATCTATGCGCACAACATATTTAATGCGCGCATGCCAATTATATACCTTAAAATGTATAGGAAGTGACTGCAATAATCTTCATCACATTGCTTAGGAATATGCAAATTTTTTGAGTGGCAATTGGGCCAAAACAATCTATTCCATGTTTCGCTTCTTGTGCCAATACGTAGTTAAGTGGAAAACAAGCAATTTAGCAATTTTCAGACGTAAAGAGTACGTTCAGTTTCTATAACATAGTGTAATAAATTTTGGAGAAGCGTATTTGGTGATAGCGCCCCGTTTAAGGAATTCTTAGATTTGTGTGATTTTACTTGTTTGATTACTGGAATTCGGTGCAATGGAAATATTCCGTAGCCCGAAAAAATTAGCCAATTACTAGGAGCAAACGTCACGGAGAGGAAGTATTAGTGATTTTCCATGATGCCATGGTCAGTTAGTAGTGAATTCAGACCCAAACCGCATGACTGTCCCTGAAATAATGTAGTCCCTAATAAAATCTAGTAGTGTACCTTGGTGTTGTGACTGCAGTGGCAGTATTTACGGTAGGAAACCGGTAAATTACACAATGGGATAAACAAGAAGGGACTCTGCAGATACCGCGTATGTCGCCATGGTGGCAAATGTGATGTAGTTGTATTGGCGTTATGTGCCTTGGAACCATGGATTGACTGGCCTAAGGTGGCGTAGTTAAAACAGTTCCCTGAGTTAGGGGATAGTTGTAGAGTTTCTACGGGGTGAACTGCTGACGGTACGGAAAGTTGATGAAGGGAAACTATGCAAACGTGCGGTTGATAGATATTTGGCAAGTTGGGAAATCTGTGGTTTTACATTGATTAGAGTAAAATTTATGTATAGAATGGACACGTCGGGCTTTCTAACTTACAACTGAAGTTGTATAGAAGTCTTTGGAAATTTGGGGTAAACATATGACTTCTAGCGGGAATCGCGCCAGGGTTTGACACCGCTCGGTCAAGCAAAGACCCCTGGCTTGTAACAATAGATAAAACAAATGGGGGTGGGATGGGGGGAGGCATGCTGTAGAAAATTGAGAAATGTTTGCTTCCTTCATGAACAATTTAGGTTAATGATTTTACCGCATTGTGCCAGTCGTTTGATAATCGCAAACTTATTAGCCTTACTAGTAAGTCGTACAAATGTGAAACAAGAAAAAACCTATGCCAGCGTAAAACTTCTGTTGCGTGATATGTGACCATTAGATGATTATAGAAATGTGTAGTATTCGCGCGTACACCCCCCACCCCCCACACACGTTATCAAAAGCACGACGTACTTTCTCCTTTACATTATTGAAAGTGCCTGCTTTATCTTTCAATATCTGACTGCGTCTGATTGGCACATTCCAATAGCGTAAAAGTTCATGAGAAACTAGGAAGTCTCCACACTTGCGGCCACGGGTGATACCAGGGAGTGGCGGAATTTCGTCCATGGCTTATAACAATGCTTAAAGTTATGATGTTGTGTTCTGTCACTGTAGAGAGAATGTTATAAAAAAAATTAAATCTTCAAATTGGACGTTTCATAAACATGGGGTCCTGGAGATCTGCCTAAGAGCGAAGAACGGTGCCCGCATTCGTAACAAGACATCATGAAGACCCAACAGAACGAAGGTATTGAATTCAATTCCTTGGAAATACTTATTAATAAATCGTACAAATTTGAAACAAGAAAAAAGCCTATACAAGCGTAAAATTAGGGTTTCGTGATATGTGGCTATTCGATGGTTATAGAAAATAGTGTAGTGTTATCGCGTATAAGAACCTTTTAGCTCACAACGACTGCTGTCTTGAGGTCCTTGGATAAAGGTGAACCATGGGCTATCATACTACACTCACGCAGATGTTTGATTTACTCTGCATTTGACCCCTAGCGTGTATCAGTACTGATTTCAATTGAATGTTGAATGTCTGTTTCAAACTAATCGCCCGTATCCTGTAAAGCAATACAAGTATGTTTATACTTGTTTCAATCATTTTTTTATTTGATTATGTCAGTAAGAATACTCCCCAAACGAGGTTCGGGTCGTTAGCTCTCTTATTTGTTCATCAGTGAAACATGCAGTTGACGCTCTAACCCATTATTTTAGGATAAAAAAATATAATTAAAACATGAAAAGACATAAGTGTTTCAAAATTTTGACCCATAGGCCTTATACAGACGAAACTGATCTCCTGCAAAGATATGCCGCATAACAGTTCACATTTTATGGCTTTTTTGGACAAGTTTTACTCAGTGGTAAAATACCAGGAAAAACTCCATTATTCGCTTTTCGAATATGCATACTTATGTATAAATACACAATGGAGACAATTTTATAAACAGGACCTGAATCAGATAATGTGTTTATTGTGCTATCTTTAGGAACGGATATGGAATTGAGATGCCAATGTAATAAATCTTTCGATAACAGTTTTAAAGGGAGCGGCCATTATTTTGTTATTGAACTGCGAACTCCCATCGTTCGGTACAGATAGAAATTGTGTTCCTACACTTTATCGCAAATCTCTTTATTTTGCAGCACTACTGAAGGTTAACGGTGCATCTCGTTGTAACAATATATAGTGTAATAGGTACCATACATTTCATTGCTGTTATCATTTTGTCTTTATCCCGGATATTTGTATCTTTTAGTTTTAGTTCTGATCCCAAAGTAGTAATGTATGGGATGATCTTATTAGTGTCATCAATTACGGATAACTATATAATTTTAAACTTTGATATTTTCAACTTACATCAGTAAGTTGTATAAACTAACCTCTTCTCACCACCATGCCAATCGCGCCAGCATGGATAGGTCATAACTGTAATGCATTCACTCTCCTTTGCGCGCCCTTTTAGTTCCTGTGAACATTTTACGTGCGTTGGTACGTAATTGAATATATAAGTAAATAGAATGCATCAATTAAATAAGTAATGAATTAACCAAATACGAATATTAACTCATCGATCAATAAATACAATTATGTTCAGTGCACACTTGAATTTCAAGTACCTAAATGAACTGGAGACATAAAAATACGCATATCTTTTTCTGATAATACATTTAGATTGTTCACAAATATTTCGTAAACGTTGCTGCTGAAGAAGATAAATCGATAGATACTGCCACCCTTATCAGGACTAAAGTTTCTCATTTCTTTGACATTTTTAGATTTTCTACATATGTAAGAGTTTACTACAGCAAAATCACAAAGGCAGAAACATTAAAATCAACATAAAATAATGCAATACTAGTGAACCACAGGTCTATATGATTATATTTCTCATATATTTACATTAAATTAATATATTTAAATAGTAGTCGTAATTAACATCATATTGTATGTGTCATAACCGATATTTGAAATAATCTATCTAAAAAATACTGTATCAAATAATTTAAGGTTACTGCATTTGTATGGGATAATATGAACTAGGTTTCTCGGATGGATGCTGCACGACCTCCAGTAAACTTTTTATTATATGCTCATTTTATTATTCTACCTAAAGCTTAATTATAGACAACGCTCTGCAAGAACAAAGTAACTGAATTAATGCTATATTCCAAGATAAATACACAACCGTAGATTCATCAATACAGAATACCAAAATTAATGCGTACATAACACAGCCCAGCGACCGTTGAATTTAGTCGAGCGCTCTACGTTAGTTTAAAAATAAAAAACAAAAATAAGAAAATAAGAAAATAAAACATTGTCGTTTTGGTCTACTTAAAATTGAAATTTAGAGTCATATTGTGAATGAATGCGCATGGATTTTGTTTCTATGTTGGTCCAACTCAATTCTGCTTTTGCGATTATGATGGGCTGGATTATTGGGTCAATTCAGTACAGTAAGGATAATGAATTTTCAGTTTGAAATGTAGGCTACTTGAAATTTCAATACAGTTCGGTGTGTATCGTGTTTTGCAGGACACGTCGGACGGATTTGAAGAACTAACTAAGAAAGTACATTTTGACATAATTCAGGATGCATACATGTAAGTATATTTATTACCTTTCTATTTATCAACTAAAGAAAACATGTTTATGCCATGTCAATTGCATCTCGCTGTTGGAAGGACCCACCTATGACCTATATCATACAGCGTGTCTTCTTTCGCTAGGCTAACATTGTATCAAATTTGTTACACGGGAAAAATTGAAAAGCATCTGTTTTGTGACACTCCGTTTACCCAGCGGAAAAAACACTTTCTCGTCGTCTTGGCTTATTGGCTCAGAGGCTCTCAGTTTCCTACCAAAACCTTCAGTTGCATTTTTTCCTCGAATCTAGTATTTTGACAGACTTGCAAGATGGTACGCCTCTGATAGATATGCAATATCCCTTGGCCTCAATATGCTTTTCAATGCTATATTTTTGTAGACCATAGAGAGCACTGGTCATAGCCTGAACCATTCTATTTTCGAAAAAAAAAGAATATTCTCCTAAATAACTGTTTCAATGATCAGAACAATATTTTCAATTACAGCGTCTCTCACATTTGTTCTTGGTATTGCGAATATCACTACCTAACATTCGTTTGTTTGTTTGAAAGTTCGTCCACACCGTTAACTTTATTATAAATTGGCGAATCTTCGATGGCAGGCATTTTCGGTTTCATATTGTAACAGATAACTTTTCGAATTTCAGAATTCCTCTGTAAGTTAAAATTTGAACGGTTCTTGAAAGTGAATATCCAAATGAAGATTGTAGTTTTTAATCACTTAATCTGGTGTATGAACATGGGAACGTTTAAAATTCTCTTCATCAGTGTGTATTTGGGGCCATACAAATCGATCTTTACAGGTAATCTTTCTCTGTATGTTTAAATGCTACCTGTGGTCCAATGTACATGTTCTTTATATCAAGGTATTTGTAATATCGAGGTTAGTTAAATAGAGCTCTCTGGCACAATTCGAGGAGCAAGAAATGTGTGAGGAATGTTTGAAATAACGGGAATCAGTTCTCATTGTTTACATTGTGTCCCATTTCCCATTTTTGCATTGTTTCCCATTTCCTATTGTTTCCATTCGTTTATTTAGTAAAGGGGCGTTATAATGAACGTCTGATAGAATATCCGGGGTAAGGTGAAGTTGTTTACATTTACAACGTGCACAATGGAGAGAATTTTGTTATACCTATATGTTACTTTCATGTTCTGTGGCTGAAATTTCTTTGGATATTGTACTTCTGAAGATTATACATGATTTAAGCACACAGCTAACCAAAAGGACTGTTCCAGATGGTTGGAAAAATCAGCCTGAATTAGTCTAAAGCAAAATATCTATAGCAGTTATTAAAACAGGGGAGATGAAATTTACCAGACTAAACAATATCACCTTCTGAAAGTGAAATGTATGAATTACCAAATATATCAAATGCCCAAAAATAAGTTATCGGCTGTTTTGTTTACAATTTACCTCTAAGACCAGGAAGTGAAAATGACCAAGCGGAGCGAGCAGTTTTATGATAGATGCACAACTGAAGTAAGGCCAAGCTGTACACACTGTAACCCATACTACACCAATCAATTACATACCGAATTAAGCGAATTATACATTCTTTTAAGAATACATAAGATAAAAAAATGTTTATTTTAAATATTCAGCATAACCAGTGAGGAAAACTGGGGAAATTAGTTTTTCTTTAAAAATCTTATAGAGCTCCACCAAAAGTAATAGATCTTGACTTTGCTCTGGAATCTGAAATCTGCCGACTGTTTATCACTGTTTGGCGCATCTTCAGAGTGGGTTCTGTTGGAAAGCAAGTACAGTATGCACAGACTAGATTTTGCGGCACAGTAGACAATACATATAGTTTGCCCAAGTCGGTGTAAACCACCGGTTGCCGAGCGGATTAGAGCCAGGCGACACAAATCAGCTATGAAATCAGTGATATTGGGCTCAAGCTGAAAATGCGGAGATTTATTTTTTCGAGATCAGCAACAACAGCAGCAACAAAAACGACAAAATCGAGAATGAGAACCATTGGTTGTAACAGACATGTATGGCGGCGATAGAAGTTATTACAGATTTTGAAGTTAATCAGATTATATACAGATTCGTATGACATAAACTGGAGTGACATATCAACAAGACTTTATGCTGTGCAATTTCGTCTCTAAAATTTAAAGGTGTTTCTAAATATGTAACATTGTAAAAGAGAAATAAAGCCATAAAGGTTACATGGATAGCAAGGCAAAGTTCAGATAAAACTACGTCTCGATATGTCCAAATTAAGTTCAGTAAAACCTGTCTTAGCGAACATCTTGATATAAAGCCACCTGCTAATAAAAAAGTGCTTCGCAATGTTTTCTATTCCTGAGTTTCTTAATAATTTCTATTCTAAAGTAATATATATATATATATATATATATATATATATATATATATATATATATATATATATAGATATATATATATGACAACATTTGTAATCACTTGAATTTACTTTATTCATGGACTAGGTTTTACTGCATTTTGTAGGAAACTGGTTTTGAGTGCTACCATTGTCCACAAATATTCCTTCCTTCTTACATTCTAACATATGTCGTTCTTTTTTCTTTCTTTCTGGCTCAGTATGATATCATTCGTGGACGTGTCCTGTGTGCATTGACACCCTAGTGTATACATTTTTGAAGTTCAGGGTTACATGTGATTAATATACTACTACCACTACAACTACTACTAACAATAATAATAATAATAATAATAATAATAATAATAATAAGAAGAAGAAGAAGAAGAAGAAGAAGGAGAAATAAATAAACATAATTAAATTCCACGTTCAATATTTATTTCTACCGGTTAATGTAGCGCGGAGGTGGAGTAGATGCAAACTAATAGTTTGCTTTCAAGCTACAATTTTTATTAGTTTCAACAGCAGCCCCAGCTTATTGACAAAATGAAAGATGTCCCTCTCCTGATTTTACGGAGCCAAAACAGAGAATCAACTTCCAATTAAAAGTATATCCTTAAAACGTGCGCAACGTCTGGGGATCAAGACAACCGTCAGTTTTTTTAGGAAGGTGTTCTATAACTATGGCGGTAAACCTAGCAATGTAGCCAGCGCCAACAAACCTATCGAGATAGCAATTCGCTGTATATAATAGACAAATTATGTAGCGATCGTTTTGAGATATAGGCTGTCTTGTACTTGCTCTCAAGGAGTTATTCCAGTGTTAATTTGGCATCGAAAGTGTTTATAAAGAGGAATTAAGACAATCCTACAATTCTGCTTTGATAATGCATGTAATAGGTTGGTATGTTGAACTGATTAACGAGTGCACCTTCGTCATGTTTTATACTTTTTCAGTCACGAAGATGTGTCACGTTTATCGATATAGTTATAGGTTTCTGCCATGTACCTTCCTACCTACCCAAATGTACTTAGCTACATACATACATACATACATACAGTGTACGTAACAAGACATATAGACGCTTACACAGTTACGCAGACAATTGCTCACACATGCATACATATGTATTATACATACATGCAGACAGGCAGATGTGAACAGACACTTACTTACACATGTATCCAAATAGTATTATTTGTATTAATATCATGGCATGGTTTAGATAGTCATTTTAAAGCCACTCCTAGAAACACAAGATACTAATCAGTATTCTTTTGTTTCCATCATGTCGGAAAATGCACATACGAGTAGCTATTTATGTGTGTGTGTGCGTGCGTGTGTGTGTGTGATTTGGATTTTTAACGTAGCATTAACAAGTTTTTAGCCATATCTCTGCAGTGTAACAGTTTATAGTGATGTCGAGCACTGGGGCATCATGCCGCATACATGTATCATGATGTCCCACCCAGTCACATTATCCTGACACCGGACCAACCAGTCCTACCACTAACCTATTAATGCTGAGGGCCAAGCGAGATAGCTGCTAGTACCATTTTAGAAGACTTTGGTACGACTCTGCCGAGGTTTGAACCCGCGACTTAGCCACTTAGACCACCGGAGCGGTTGAGTAGTTATTTATAAAACATCATTCTCCTACCCTTGCTTCAAGAAACGGGCGGTACTTGGGAGTCACTGTATCGTTTTCCACTCATGCGTACAAGTTTCCGGTGGACTGTGTTTCTGTTTTGGACGTAACTCTCAGTTCAGTTACTTACTAGCAATAAATCTGCTATATGAGTGATTTTTTTCTAAGCGTCATTCTTTCCAAGTAATGAACATTGCTAAAGCTACGTTTCCTTCTTTCCACAGGACGTACACCTTTGATCAAACGACGTGTCCTTCTTTCCACAGGACGTCCACCTTTGATAAAACGACGTGTCCTTCTTTCCACAGGACGTACACCTTGATAAAACGAAGTGTCCTTCTTTCCACAAGACGTACACCTTTGATAAAACGACCTGTACAATCTTTACTTCTAATACATATTAATTCATCTCAAATGATATGCGTACGTCTTGAAATGTACGTGGGATGAGCACCAAAACTTTGTCACAATGACCGACTTTCTTCAGCATTATTTGAAGGAAACTGACTCATAGAATGACTGCTTAAATGAGTTTACGTAATTTTCAGCATTGTTAAATCGTCTAAATTTACGTTTTGACATCTAGCCACCTTACAAACTTCTACTTCTATTCTATGTCCGCTATGTTATATTTTCGCATTTTTTATACCAGCTTTAATTTGCGAAAGTGTAATGTTAAACCCATATAGCGCGCACGCTTCACCCATGCAGTGTTAGGAGAATGAATACATTGCAAATGGAATACCAAACGTATCCTTTTATAATGCAACGTGTGCATGCCTTGTGTACACTTGAATTTATCTACACTTACTTTCCCTATTTTATTTTTGTTCAGTATTTCGTCGATTTGTCCACGAAGTATGAACAACCTTGTTCACTTTTATCTTTTGTTCGGCTTGTTCTAAAATAGAATTACATAAAAGACGGATTGTTATCAAAGTGGCACTTCTAAGTGTTGAATGAATAATATATCTGAAAGAAGGAATAGAAGCACTCAATGTATAAACTGAATGAGGACCATAGCGTCATTTAAAGAGGTCTAAACACTACAACAGGATGTCTTAAGAGAATCACTCTTACGCGGTAGACATTTTTATACTTCGTAATAGCTTTTTTATCTTCAGAAGATAAGCGACACCATCTGTCATAGATACAAATCAAAACGTCGAATTAACAAAACACCGCAGCTTAATATACTCTGTGCAAGATCAAGGACTTAAAGGCCAGGCCAGCTCAGCGTTAATACGTTCGCCTGACAGCTTGACGTTTCTGGGTCCAATCACGCATAATGGTAATTAGTCGAGAACTTTAGGTCGAGAATTCTATCTGATTATGCAGTTTTCAGCCTCAAATGCCACATGCGCCTACTTCCTACTATTCTAGATTAAGGTAAGTAAGTTCTTTGAACTGAGTGTGTAATCGATTTTTATAAAAGTAAAGTTTAAATCAAGCAGAAAATGCAGTTGTCCTGGTTTTGTTGAGTAAGAAGTGTTGTATGACATGACGGGAATATCTGCCATATACAAAGTAATTGAAATAATAAACAAATATTGATAACGTTTATGATACGTTATCAAATTTACCTCACCTCTTGACATTCAGCTAAATCAAAAGCATTTAAAAGAAATACAATATTAATAAGTGAGGACTGTGAACAAGACTGAGTTGAAGAGAATTTACTTCAGCTGGAGGTGGGACTGGAATTTAAATAGCTATTCATATCTCAGACGAAGACAATTATTAATGATTGTTTGTGAATATACTTTCCCTGGAAACTTAAACCGATCTCGACGTCATTCGAAAATTATCAGAAGCAAGCCTTCCAGTGTGCGAATAACTGCGTAATCTTGGTTAGTCAGTTTTATTTCTTTGAAGTACGGAATGAGTGATATTATTGTACACATTAAGTGTAAGTAGAAATTATTCGTATAGAAAACGACTAACGTGTAAATAAATTGTATTGGAGCCAGGTGTGTGTGTATGCATTTCAAAGCAATGGTCTAATAGAATTCCATCGAATTAGAACCTTTGATAAAATTACCTTTCCCATGCCTCACAAATTAATTTTAAGTGTCAATAAATTAATTTCCGTGTTTTAGTTTGGATGATCTGTCACTTCTCGTTGAAGTAATATATATATATGTGTGTGTGTGTGTGTGTGTGTTTGTGAAAGCCGTGACGTATGAAATCGTCCTTATTTCAGATTTTCTATTTCCCGTACAATTAAAAACTGTTGTATCCAGGATTAACTTGGCAATGTGTTTATCCATCGAAATTGGCTATGACAAGCATTACACAATAACATACCTACCAAGAACTATAAGAAATTTGTAGGACCGTGAATGTAGGCTGGTACAACATTTATATATGTATGTATATCTTTGTGGGAAGATATTCTCACAATATTCAAGGTTAGCATCTTTGCTCCTGAATTGCTTGAATACAATGCTGTTGTCTTCTACATTTATCATTATAGGATTAAATGATCATGGTTGGGTACTTATCGATGTGCAACTTTTACCATATCACTCACAAAGTATAAAAGGTCCGAAGTATTCAGTATCATGTGACCGTTTATATCCAATCGGATTGCAGAAAATTCGGTCGAGTAATAACAATTGGAATTATGACATCTTTATTCATAAGAGTAGGGTATTATGACGGACCATATCATTTTAGATGGGAGGGGTGGAGGATGCACATAATGTGTGAGTCGGATTTTTTACTTTTGGTTTGGAATGAAGTGCCTAGCTCATGGAACACAACCCTAGCTGATGGGACACAACCCTATCTCATGGGACATAACCCTAGCTCATGGGACACAACCCTCACCTATCACGATTCTGGAACACTAACCAGTCAACAACCTTGGCAACTGCCTCTATTAATCGTCTCTTACGATGGGGGGTGGGGTGCATGCGATCTATTCAACTATTCAACATCCACCAACCCGTTGGAAAAGTGTATGCCTGAAGAGATTGCAGCTGAAATGTAGCTTCTTCCTGAATTTGGTTAGCTTGGGCATTGTTTACGGCACATCAACACAAATAGGTTATTTTTGTAGTGGCATTTGGAATAAACTGACTTGCCCAATGGCACAGCACTGCATTCACCTCGTGATAACCCAGTGGTAGGATTCCGATCCGCATCCTTTCCGTTGAGAGTCCGGCACGATAACCACTGCGTCACTGCTTGCTCCTCCATTAATCGCCTATTACCGCATGCAGGAAAGTACCTCGGGCTTATTGTGTCTCCGAACCCACTGTGGACGATTTTTTGGTGAGATGTTCCATAAATGATAATCACATGGACTATTGTTGTTGCCGTCATATTAATGCTTAATATTTCCCTCCAATTTATTGTATAAATATTGATTATCATTAAGACAAGAGACATGGGTGTATATGGTAGTTTTAGTTTAAAGGACTTTAAGCGGTCAGATATAGTAACGTTAGAAACAAATTCTACTTAGTTCACACATCTGATACTGATCAAGATTCTGACCCATAGGACTTAGAGTCTGTGTTTGTCATCATTGTAAAAGCAAGAATTTATATTGTTAATGAACCTGACTTTGTCTTCATTCTGTCCTTTTGATAAACTATACTTTAATGAAGAGGTTTCTGTGATCGACAGAGTATCAGCTTATGAAGGGTTAAATCGTTCATGCTATTCCCTTTTTTCAGTTGATTCAAAATATTAACGTCCCGTTTATTGTATTAAGTATATATAATTTGCTCTGACGAAAGCGGGACCTTCGGATCAAACCTTGAACAGTTATAGTGTACACGGTATAGTCAGTGGTGCACCTTGAGAGAACTCAGGGGATGTCTTCTCACCTGGTGTAAAACTACCAATCTGTTCTGTGTAAGGGGCAGTCGTCTTGAGTCCTAGCTTGGGTGTACATTAAAATTGGCTGGGAATCTACTTTGTGTTGGATGTTATTGTTGGCAACGTTTGTACCCCGTAACGATTGTATTTAAATTATTTTAGCGATGCAAAATGTGATATTTAACTAAATCAAAGTTCACGTTCCAGTGTACTGTTACAAAACATGTCCATACCTGCATCGTTTTTATCACTGTTGGGGCAGCATTTACACCAGAGAAGTGTCGTATAAATGAAACGCTTGTATGCCATTTTGTTTCGATGTTTCTTATTATCGTTTCTTTTTTATGTTTTGCTATGACCAAACTGGACTAAACTGTAGGTCGTCATATTGCTTCTGTCGAACGCAGGGAAAAATTCTGTTACACGTTTATTGGATTCCTTAAATCACATGACTACAACCTAAGATTGACGATACGGCTAAAAACACCGCAAACAAATAACAAAACAATATAACAAACAAACCTAAAAAATCCCCAAAATATAAAAGATAAACAGTGAAACGTGCTTGTCCCGTCCAGACGTTGGCAAAACGAGTTTTTGGGTCGTATTCGAAGTTACGAATGCTGTCCGTTAATCACAATGCCAAGTGCTCAGGGAAACACCATTCACATCATTCCAAGCAAAGCGTATCATGGATATTGTACATGTTTTGCATTTAAAAAATGTGGCATGGAGATAAATGATCCACATATGTAATTCATTAATGTATTACATATTAAAATTAATATTAAGACCTGTTTCCAAATGGACAAAAATATAGGCAGTTCTAGATAATTGACTAAAAGGAGTGAAAAGAAACGGAAACGCAATAACATAGAGTATATAGAAATAATAGCGAATTTCAAGAAACCAATAACAGTACTATATTTTAGTCATTGTGCACAAATATTATCAAAGAACACAAGAAGTGTAGTTCCTTTATGGTGTTTTTAACTAATAACTTTTAGTTTTACAGGATATGATATTAACCAATCCAAATGCTTGTTACAAAAACATGGTTAAATTATATAGTTAATTATCGCTTAAAATGTTCTGATAGTTTTGTCTTATCACGTCGCCATAGAGATTATTCGTGTTTTTTTTTTTTTTTTTTTACATCATTTTGCCCCAAACTAGTTCATCTTCAAATAAAAAAAAAGCCACATATGTGGCGATTTTTTTTCTTCTTCACAGACTGTTCCAAATAAGATCTTTCATAAATCAATGTCACTAAGCCTGTTAAAGGTGAATGGGCAACAAGACTTCTCCGTTTTCATAGCCTATACTCCAGGCGTTACTTTTCCTTTTCCCTGTTAAATATTAACTGTTTTATCTTTGTTTATTATTTTGTGGAGATACATTTTCCTTGAGTTTGAGATACATTTTCCTTAAGTTTATTTAATTTGAAAACATACACATTTATAATAATATAGAAATCAGTTTTTAACAGAGAAGAGGGCCAGGACCAATCGGAATGACTCAAACATTTCCGTCGTACTCTAAAATAACACCGGCCAGTGCAATTAAACTACATCGTAAATTCTGAATGAAATTCCATCTCGGATATCTTTCAGCAGAGTGATACAGCGTGAAAAATGGGTAATGGCTGAAAATGGAGGATAATTCATTCATACAAAGGACGAAATAAAGCAATGCCCAAATCATATACTTTTAACAAACAAACGTTTCTGCACAGCCAAGAGAAAGTCATTTCGGTCAAGTCGCGCGAAGCGAACGCCATGATGGATTGCGATGTGCACATGACATCCTTTGGTAAGCAATGCACATGTATTTTCAATGGTGTACTTTGAGGATGGATGATGATATGCTGTTGTATTACAAAAGGAATCATAGCACGATATTACACATGAAATCAAGTCTTGTTCCGGATGTTGTAATAGAAGGTCGATATGTATTAGTGTAAGTAATTATATACTAATCTACAAGACACGGATAGGATACGATTAGAAGCATTACTAAAATCACTGGAAATGTCCAACAAATTGTATGAACTTGAGTCTTTTTCGCTTTGTGGTGCTCTCGCAACTTCAAACAGCATTCCGCTACCGAATGTAGCGTCATTATGTGAAAATTAAGATTGTAATATGTATGCAGAGAGAGAGAGAGAGAGAGAGAGAGAGAGAGAGGAGGTAAATAACAGCTAACGCTCTGAAATCTATACGGTATAGTAGGAATGTCTTTCATAAAATTCAGTTTCGAAGAAATTTGATTTACCGTTCACACAATGCTCCTTGAAAATACCCACTAAAAATGCTAACAATCATTAATAGTAAAGACTCCATGCTGGCATCGGTATGCCATTATAATAAAATATAAATCGCTAATTATGAAAGAATGGAATCAATACATACCATCATTTGGGGGGGGGGGAGGAGAGTAAGTTGCTTACAGATTCGTGATAATCAAATTTAAGAAAAATATACACTTTCATAACATAAACAGAGGATTATTATGTTACTTGTGAAAATACTGAGAAGAAAATAATTTATTTTCGAATGTGATCTGTACACAAACGGTCAGACCTGGTTGAAGTCACCTGATAATGTTTTACGCTTATATATGTCGAAATGAACTTAGATAGAGAAAAATGGTGCAGTGTGTTAACAAGTTAACAATACTAAACAAGGGTACTAAAACGAAAAATAAATAAACGTTGAGAAAGAGACGTGGGAACATTTATCTTCAATACTTACAGTGTTCGAAGGCCTTTTCAATGTGTTCGTAATCCCAATTCATATCCGTTTCACAGTAAAACAGTTTTAAAAGGAATCCGTAAGACAAGGGCTAAATTTTTCTTCACGTTATTGTGCGTGGGTGGACTTGAAATTATTTAGGTTTCTTACAAATGACAGGTTAATGTTAAGTTTCTTTCCGACAAGAGTGAGTAAAATGTCTGTTCCGGAACACAAATAATAGACTTAATATTGTACAGAAATTCGTAGTAATACAACAGCAAATCCCGATTTGCTTAGCTAGTAAAGGAGAAGACTGTTCAACTCTGATACTATTGCACTTCAGTGAGGTACTGTAAATGATGCCGACTGTTCACTGGACAAGGCGCGTTAACACTAAAAGGCCGTAAATGTCGGCTCGTGCTTACGAACAGTATAGCCGTTCAAAATAATCGGTATGGATCATCTGCGTTGTAAGTGATCGGTATGCTTGCACATATTCATCATGCAATTAAAAAGTCTTGTTCAGGTGCCGTGTAATGCCAAGAAATTTATTTACTACGGCCCATTCAACGAATCTGTAACAAAGGTAAGTGTGAGCGAATTGGCTTAAACGGTTATTAGCCAGCGTATAAGATAGGGACAAATGGTAATTTGTAAAATAAATTAGTCTGAATTCCAACGCGAAGGAAAGAGATGACGTAAAATCATGCATTTTTCAGGGAGATGTGAAGTTTATTTTTTTTCTCATTTGGGGCAATTTATTTCATCTAACAATTCCCATTCGTAAACACCTTGTCATGAATATTTATTGGCAAGTTGATTGTGCGGATTGGCTTATACGTATGTCAGGGCATGTAAACTTTATCGAGAATAATGGTTTAGTCCTGGAAGATTTATATTTCGTGAGGCATTCTTTAGCCAGAAAAGAGATAATGTGTAGTGCTAATATTGGGCATGCATTTCGTAATTAAACTAAGGGGTAGGTGTGCAATGGATCTCACAAGCAATCTTTTCCAATGACGCAGTTATTAGTATGCCAGACTCCCAATCAACGGAATGTGGGTTCGAATCCTGCCCAGACCAAAAGCCGGGTCGGCTTCGTGGTATTTGTCTCTGGGCTACACAGTGCTCGGCTTGATTTGGTAATTAAAAAGTCGTTCAAAAAAGAGACATACCGCCAAACACCGATCAATCATTCAGGAAGTCAGTCAACGAAAATATTTAATACAAAACAAAAGGAGACGCCTAAATGAAGGCAATAAAATAGATAATATAGTACCCAGTCAGTGTTGCCAGGCATTTCAAATATGTAGTACTTTTGTATAGGCTACTCAGACGCATATATGGACACACACACACACACACACACACACACACACACGTTAAAACATCGATCACACACACACACACACACACACGTTAAAACATCGATAAAATCGAAGAGGACGTAATAGTGACATTTATATTTCAATCGTAAGTTTCTAGATGCGTTTTGCTTGTGTAAGTCTACTCATATCTTTACACACCTGATAATTTTCTCTTGCACGATGACACGTGTTGGACTATGTAATTAACATCACGATCTTTGACACAACTGATAAGTATATCTCGAGCTCAGTTTAAAAACCTTGATGACAGGAGAGAAATAAAGAATTTGAGCTACTTTCATGGCATGCCATAGCAAATCTTCACCATTTTTTATTCTTTACTATTTTTTTAATTAATATTTCCCAACCCTCTCAACCTGACCCAGATCAGGGGAAGTAACCCACAACCTGTTGCATACATTATGCTTTCCGTTGCTTTGACGGCATGTTCAGTTGGTCAAACATTTTCACCAATGTTACTATAACTAAAAGTGTTTTTAAAATCCATTGCATTATGTTATGCCTCGATTGCATATGGTTGCCAAATAGGATACCTATGTACAGACTCTGGCCAGTCTCCATCCAGAAGTTCATAAGGAGAATAACTGATTCGGTAAAGTGAGAACAATGTAACCACTTCCTTTTGCTTCTTCTCAGTTGTCGCATGTTTCTAATGATCCTTGGCAGGTTTGTTCTCTGTGATGTAGTTCAGGTAAGGACTTACCGTTTCAGAATATTTGTATACCAATGCTAAAACCTCACCACATGTTGAGTATATCACATGCTAACTTGAATTTGTTGAAAGAGCATGCATAGGATGCATCGGCTGTATATATTGTTGTTGTTGTTGTTGTTGCTGTGGGGCTTAACGCCATTTTCAGCACACGATAGGCTATACATGGCGGCCAGTATTAATGGTGGAGGAAGAAACAGGGAAATCCGCGGATAGAACGACCGACCCACGAGAAGCTACTGGCAAGCTTTCTCACATATCCACATTCGCCGAATCTTAGACTCGAACCCACGCTGACAGAGGTGAGATGGCAGTGATCTGTAACGGAGAGCGCTTTAGACCACTCGGCCACTCGGGGCCCCATGTATATACTGCATAGGCTGCATAAGCTGTATAGACTGTATATACTACATAAGCTATATATACTGCATAGACTGCACAGGCTGTATAGACTGCATAGACTGTATAGGTTGCATATACTGCGTAGGCTGCATAGATTGCTTAGATTGCATAGGCTGTATAGGCTGCAGATTACAGGCTATCCTTCATCCCCATATAGACCTTGCGCTTTTTTGGTTTATGGCGCTGAATTGAGATGTTCGCTTCTGTTTAGATGGCTGTATGATCACGTATTCCATGGAATCTTTCAAATCAATTTACAAATGAGGGTCGATTATTACAGAAAAGGTAAAACGTCTTTGTGTCACATGTATGGAAGTCCACTTGTTGGGTAAGTCTTAGATCTTCCAATAATATGAATGACTCATTTATGCTAGTGACCGTTAACTGCGTTAGTGGACCATGATGTATCAGATATGTTAAAGTCACCTCCGATCGATTCCTGGTGAACAAGTGGCATCAATCATAGATATCGTATATCAACACCGATACGTAGTCCATGTTGAGTTGAGGTTTACACACCGCACATATGACATGATCCTGACTGGCAGCACACTGGATTTTCCGCCATTTGGATTCTAAGTAAGTATCCGCAAAGTCGTTAATAATATCCGACTTCAGACCAATCATAACTTCCCCTTTTCCATCAGCTCTGTCTTTCCTATAAGTGTATAATCAGCATCATGGGGAAGTATTTTACTATGGAGGATGCTAGGTATGAGACTTGTCTCGCATGCTAGAATACCATCAGCTCTGTAGGTTTCTAGAATGCACCAGAAGCTGGTTTCTGTTACAAACTTTTATCCATTAATACAGGACACTTTGAAGTGGTCATTTATCTTAAAAGGGATTATGTGTTTGCGACGAGAGAAATACATTGCAGAGCCTACAGAATCATTTTGAACTTATATGTGACTAGAATGTACATGGAGGAGGTGGTCAACATTATGTTAGTATTCGCACACTTACGGTTTGTTTGTAACCCCTACCGATTTTAAAATTCACACGGCATCAAGGATATAAAATTGCACAAAGCGTAGTCATTTCATTCGTCAGTTTATAATTTCTAACCTGATTGTCACCAGAGTTCCCAAACACTGTCAACTTCTTGGTGTTCCGAATCAACTGGAATTTCTTTAGCAATAAGGTTGCCGTATTTGCATGATCAGATCGAATCTTTCAAGCAAATGATGTGATGTAGTTCACCGTCTATGATAGTTTCAACAATTCTCCCGTTTGTTTGTTCAATTTCTTTTAGAAATATTAAAACTGGACATTGTAAATACTGGACACAAACGACACATGTTTTACTGATATGGATTATTCTAGAAACCAGATAAGGACAGTAAGCAGTCTGTCTTCATGTTGGAGTAGGTTTGCAGTATTAAGGACCCCATGGCGATAGTCAGGTTAGAAATTATAAATTTAACTGAAGTTTTGTGCATTTTGCATATGCTATATGCTTTTCGTTTTCATAATCGGTGTGTGTGTCTGTCTGTGTGTGTGAGTGTGTGTGTAAAAACATAGGGGAGAGTGTGCGACTACTATAGTATCGCCCATCAAGGACTTGAAAACGCTAGCCGAAATGCTTAGCATTCCACGGGAACAAGAGATCCATTAGGTAAGGCTTTCAATGGTCTTAGACATTGCGAAGACATATGTGTACATCCTCCTCGGTACCAAAGAGATCATTTATCACATGATATTGCTCGTTGATTCCAATTAACAGCCTTCTCAAATATCTGATAAGGGCTTTTTATCTTTCTTTGACCAGAGTTGGAGTTAGTATAGGATGTACCACTGCCCCTGTTAGTTGGGGATACACTGATTATACGGGCCAAGCAGTCCTTCTTCACGATTTCATGCGTCTTCAATGAAAAAAATAACGGAGGCTGAGAGCTCCTAATGATCTTTCGAATGAATAAGTGCAATATTAATTTTGCCGATAATTCTTTCGTCTCTCTGAATGCACTGATAGATAGATAGATAGATAGATAGCTATCAGAAAAGACTAAATGAATTTTAATAGTCATTCTGTAAAATTAAAACAATAAGTATAAGAAGCAGCGTCGCGCAACGTTATAGTAGTAACAATAGCAGTATTATATATTAGTAGTAACAGTTATTTCAGTAATAGTAGCATAGCAGTAATAGTTGTATTAGTAGTTGTAGTAACAATATTATCATTTGTAGTTGCAGAATAGTGGCATATAGTAGCAGTAGTTGTTTTATTGATATTGTGTTTCTGTAGAGATACTGATTGTAGTGGTGGTAGCAATAGTGCTTTAAGAAGGAATAAAAGAAAATGACAACGACGATGACGATGCATTAGTTGCAATAGTAGAAGTCATGTCATTAATAGCAGTTGAATAGATACAAGTAGCAATAAATGCAGCATTATTACAAATACCGTTAGAATAATTTGCAATAGTATTATTACACTTTCCATCGGTATTATTACAATTACAACCACCTTTAGCATAATTAAAAATACCCTAATATACAAGTAGTATTACTACAAATATCATTAGTATTATTACGAATACCGTTAGTATTATTACAAATGCTTTTGGAACAAAAGTCAGCACTATTATTAAAACCATTTGCAGTAGTGTAACTAAAAATACAAAAAGAGGCAGCAATATTGTTACAAATACCATTAGAACAAGAGGCATGTTGTTACAAATAACGTTAGAACAAGAGGCATGTTGTTACAAATACCGTTAGAACAAGAGGCAGCTGTATTATTACAAATACCGTTAGAACAATAGGCAGCCTCATTATTACAAATACCGTTAGAACAGGAGGCAGCCTCATTATTACAAATACCGTTAGAACAAGAGGCAGCCTTATTATTACAAATACCATCAGAACAAGAGGCAGCTTATTATTACAAATACCGTTAGAACAAGAGGCAGCCTTATTATTACAACAAGAAGCAGTTAGAACAATATTATTACAGTTATAAATTATTATTACAAATACCGTTAGAACAAGAGGCAGCCTTATTATTACAAATACCGTTAGAACAAGAGGCAGCCTCATTATTACAAATACCGTTAGAACAGGAGGCAGCTGTATTATTACAAATACTGTTCGAACAATAAACAGCCTTATTATTACAAATACCATTAGAACAAGAGGCAGTCTTATTATTATAAATACCGTTAGAACAAGTCGCAGCCTTATTATTACAAATACCGTTAGAACAATAAACAGCCTTATTATTACAAATACCGTTAGACAAGAGGCAGTCTTATTATTACAAATATCTTTAGACCAAGAGGCAGCTGTAGTATTACAAATACAGTTAGAACAACAAACAGCTTTATTATTACAAATACCGTCAGAACATGAAACAGCCGTATCATTACAAATACCATTAGAGCAAGAAACAGCCTTATTGTTACAAATACCGTTAGAACAAGAGGCAGCTGTATTATTACAAATTCCGTTAGATCCATTTGCAGTAGTATTGTTGCAAATCCAGTTAGCATTACAAGTAGCAGTAGTATTATTGCAAATAGTGTTAGCATTGCTACAGATAACGTTACAACAAGTGGCAGTAGCATTATTAGCTCTGTTAGTAACACTATTAATAGAAGTAGGGCAGTAGTTGTAATATTACTATCATTTGGTATAATTTTGCAGCAACAGTACATGTCATAGTAGCAACGTCACCATAATCGGTATTAGGAATAACTGAAGATGCAATAGTAGTGGTAGTGGTAGTAATAGTAGTAGTAGAAGCATGATAATAATAGCAATAATAGCATCACTAGAAACAGCAGCAGTAACATTAGTGGCCGTTATTATTTTACTTTTTATCAATGTATTAGAGGTTGCTTTAGTGGTAGTAATAGTAGTAGTAAAATAGTAGAAACTGAAACTACTTACTGTTTCAATTGTCCTTTTCTCCCTTTTTGATTGGTTCATTTGCGTAATAATATTTCATGTACAATCAGTAGTTTGACCCACTTCTGTCAAAAGCCAGATATATGAAAGGAAAATACGTAGGTGAACTGTCATAACATGAACTTTAAATATATGTTTAATTATAATAATTTATTTGACAAGGAAGTCTTTCAGCCATGTTATTTTGTGACCCATATAAAGACTGATCAAGTCGACATCAGTCACCAGAAACAAGGAACCTATATGCCAAATTACCATTTACTATCGGACAAGAAAATGATATTTTCAGCCATAAACTGTGTATGGCTCAAAGCCGTGTAGCAAAACTATGACTAATACATTTCTCAGGAAACGCATTAGGGATTGATGTCATTTGTAGCAAAGGGGCACGAATTGGACGTACACGTCCCACACACCTGACACTGCCAGTCTCTTGAAAATCTCCTTTTATTAGACTTTTAAGTATACATATATACAACAAATTTTCACATAAATGCCGCTGAATGGATTACAAATTGTCCCTCACTGGCAGGTGCTGTTTTTGTTGTGGTTAAAAATGACAAAAGGATCTTAAATTTTATTATGTTTTTCATAAAGCACAATCTGCTAATGCGAGTTACAGCCTTAATATGATTTCTTGATCGCTAAGACCATATCTGTCATCATTAAATACACTATTTCATATTCTTATCAGATGTTGAATAGTATGCATAATATAAACGTTTTGCCTTGACCTTGACTCAATTAAGATACGTAATCGTGACTTATGATCTACGTATTTACATGGTTAAATTGGTAATTCTATATACCAGCGGGAGTACCATAAAGTCAGAAGCAAAGTTCATTAGTTAGGTATCATCTCGCTCGTTATCGGATTAAATCTCGTTAAATATCGCTCAACGCAGTGCTATTTACGAATATTACTTCGCCATGAATAGCATAAATGGGAAATCCTATCATCACTGTTATATCATTTCAGTTGATCTGACGCCTAAATATATCATGATTTGGCGGCGTTGTATCAGTACACAAATAATAAATCTGATATTTACAACATGGCTGGACAATCTCAGTTTATATTTGTACAATATTGCATCTCTAGCCAACTGAGGACTGAAAAAATAATGCTCAAGCCTGAGCTTCCAACCTACAATCTATGTAATCTAAAGTAAATAATACAAAATCTGCCCATTGTCTTTATATCGTAATTTGATCAAATATTGACATGATACGAAACTTTACGAAAAAAAGCGAGTGGATGGATCAGGCAAACTGTGTTGTAGTTTATCAAGAGACATTTGGTCAAGGATGTCTTGCTATGGTGGCATCTCCCTATTTAACTGTATCATACAATCAACTGTCTTGATGACACTCCAGTTATATGAAGTATTATCAATTTAACCTTGTGCCACGTAGCCCCCACTTTGTTGGGTGTGGGTTGTAGTGGAAACCGGGTTATCGTTATCTAGAGGGTGATCGCCTTCGGTGTTATTGCTCGGATCGAGTAAATATCAAAATAAATTGTGAAACTCACAGGTGGAATAGATAGAGATCTGAGCAGATATATAGAACAGAATGACACGAGCCCCCGTATATGAAAATCACAATTTAAACAATTACATAAACAACCGTGACAATGCATTACATTAGGAAGATACACTTCTTTTTGAATAAATTATTCACCGAATTTCAAACACAAATATACTTATATAAATAGCCGATCTGTTTTAAATGATAGAATTAGCTCAACATTGAATCGAGTGAACAATCGAAGTCATAGCCTTGTACAACTTCATAACCTGATTATTTCCGGTTCATTCCAACTTCACTGTGACTGTTCTTGGTCCTTTCCACTTTTCCCTTCTCCAAACTCTCTATTGTCTCGCCTCTTTCGGCCCTCGAACTTTGTGTGGGTAGGTGGATAAGTAAGTAAGTGATACGTAGATACTTCGATAGGTAGGTACGTGGATACGTCCCGTGGAGCTATTTCACCTTCCAAAAAAAACCCCAAAGAAGCAACCTAAATCTTCTGTCAGATATCCTACTGGAAATAGATCATTACTCCCCTCCCGTTATGTCGGATATCGTTCTATCGGAATTCAAACAGATACCAAAGGCTATCTTGTCAAGCTAAACATGGCAGACCATAAACAAACCTAGTTTCATAAGATTAATGTACTTCCTAACGACTATTTCAATCTGACTGACTCACATTATTATCACCCGTGACGTAACAGTTCTGTTCTCGTCTCAATTACACAAATGAATGAATGAAATTCATTGCATGGCTTAACTACGTTATTTCTAGCGAATACACACATTTAAGTCTCTAGCATATATGAAATCTCACTGGTTTAACAACGTTAATTTCAGTCAATACGCACTCAAGTCTTTATTATATGTGAAATCATCTAAGGTCGGTGAATTCACACGGCATCTCGTAATTCATATCAACTAAAGTAAGGCAAGACATTCTTAAATAATATTTTCCTATAACAATCAAGACGGCACATTCAAACAATTCGTCAAACTTATATAAAGAATATCATTGTACGGATTCATATAGATGAACTCACAGTTGTATTCATATCAAGAAAATTGATCTACGAGTTTAAACAAATAAATTCATGCAAATATAAGCAAATAAATCAAACAAATCGTTATATTGATATCAACAAATTACATGAGACTGGCGCAAGATACCTTGTGTTTTCAAGCTTCGCTCGCTTCTACCGCCAAAATCGTGTCCGTAGACTTTCCTGACATCCGATCCCTTGGATAATTATTTAGAAGTGAATTCCTTCTAAATTCAAACTCAGAGTCTCCTACATTTGTTTTCTCTTGCAGAAAAGCGTAGACTGACTAAAATTTTGCGATGGGACATATTAAAACCAAGAAATCTCGTGTGGGAACCACGCCCCTTATTTAGCGTAACCAATCCGGATTAAATATATCTCCCGTCTTTTATAACTAGGCGCCAAAATTGTAGTCTGCGTGACCTCTAGATTCCCAAATAACTGATCTTGGAAAGTTTCAAATCTGACAATTCCGATACAAAATCGAAGTTAACCCAACCTTTCAGTCTGTCTGACGGTTAAATAAACGGATGCTTATTTAAGAATCACTCCTCTCATGACACAGACATTACAAATCCGTGCATTATGGTGATTTAACACGCCACGGTCCCCATAAATCTAATTAATCGTTCGCCTGCCCAAATTAATGTGCTCTTCATAGATCGACATAAATTTGCACCCTTACATAGCTCCCACCCCCCAAGAGTAAAATCAGAGATTTGTACTCTCCAAATTTTTGGAGATCTAATCTGATTCACTTACACGTCTTCAGGTGAACCCTTCACCTCAGACGTCCCTAGTCTACTTAAGCTATCAGCCCCGACATTCTCGTTGCCCTTAATATACTGTACCTGGACTTGGTACTGCTGTAGAAATAATGACCATCGCATTAATCGTCCATGGTCAACTTAGCTTGATCTAAATAGGCGAGTGGTTGGTGGTCAGTTTCTAAAATAAATTTTTGTCCATACAGGTAACGTTGGAATTTAGATATCCCAAAGATAATTGCCAAGCATTCTTTCTCAGAGACTGAATAATTGCGTTCTGCAGTTGACAATTTCCTGCAACTGTATGCAACTGGGAATAAGTTTCCGTCATGCTCTTGTAATAGCACTGCCCCTAAAACTCTCACAAGCGTCAGTACGTAAGACAAAATCTCGTGTCACGTCATACAATTTCACTACTGCGTCTGACGTCAGTCTGTCCTTCAACGTCTGAAATGCTCGTTCACATGCGTCTGTCCATATAACTATCGTCGGAGCTTTTTTCCGAGTCAAGTCAGCCAATGGGCTTGCAATAGCGCTGAAGTTAGCAACAAAGCGACGATAATACCCTGCCAGTCCCAAGAAAGATCGAAGTTCCGTCTTAGTGGTCGGTCGTACTGCGTCCCCAAGTTGGGGTTAACGATTCTTCGCTGAGGGTATGACATAGGTAGGTTAGTTTTCTAAACCTTACATGGCACTTAGATGGTCGTGCGGTCAGTCCCGTTTGTCGAAGTCGCTCTAAAACGTCTTTCAGCAAAATGATATAATCGTCCCAAGTAACTGTCGCTAAGAGTAAATCGTCCATGAAGTTTGAAACTCCAGTCCCCCTTAACGGTTCAAGTAATTTTCGCATCATACGCGTGAAGACACTCGGTGCATTCTGGACCCCGAATGGCATGACTGCCCACTGGTAGGTCCCATCTGGAGTTGCGAAGGCAAGTTTCGCTCTGTCTTCATTCCGAACTGGAATTTGCCAGTATCCCTTAGACAGATTGATTTTCGAAAAATGCATCGCGTTGGTCACCCCGGCAAATATGGACTCAGGATCAGGTAACAGTTCTACCTGGAATTCCGTGATCCTGCTTAACTTTCTGTAATCGACGCAAAATCTGTGTGTACCGTCTTTCTTCTGTACCAACACAACTGGAGCGCTATACGCCGACTCTGTTGGTTCTATAACTCCCAAGTCTAACATGGCTTGAATTTCATTTTGGACAGTTTCTACTTTCGCATAGGGTAACGGATATGGTTTCAACTTCACCGGCTTCTCATCCAGTAGCTTTAGGGTGAACTCCTCCAACTCCGTCTTGCCAGGTCGATCTGTCAAGACGCTTGAGTAGTCTTGGAGTAACGACTCCACTTCCTTACGTTGCTCTGACGTTAACGTCCCGTCAAGGACAACGTCGACGTAGGTTTCTTCCTTCGTCAGAGGACAACTAGGGAGTACTTCCGCCTCTCCTCCTTTGTCGTCGGGTTCTTCAGCCACCACTATAGCCACCACGAACTCTGTGGGTGTCTCTCTTTCATGGTAACGTTTCAGGAGATTTACGTGGTACAGCTTCTCCTTGTCTCCTACCCGGATACGGCAGTTCTGCCACCATTTTTCTCCGTTACCACGGATGGTCCCGTCCATGAGACTTGAAGTTTGTTGTACTCTAACGGCAGCAACAACACCACCTTGTCACCCACCTCTAAGTGAAGTTCCTTCGTCCTTTTATTGTAATATTTGGCTTGACGCCCCCTTGCGTCGCGGCGATTCTCCTGAGCCATTTTAAAAACTTCTTCCAGCTTGTTGCGGAGATCAACAACATATTGGTATTGTTACAAGCCAGGGGTCTTTGCTTGACCGAGCGGTGTCAAACCCTGGCGCGATTCCCGCTAGAAGTCATAAGTTTACCCCAAATTTCCAAAGACTTCTATACAACTTCAGTTGTAAGTTAGAAAGCCCGACGTGTCCATTCTATACATAAATTTTACTCTAATCAATGTAAAACCACAGATTTCCCAAATTGCCAAATATCTATCAACCGCACGTTTGCATAGTTTCCCTTCATCAACTTTCCGTACCGTCAGCAGTTCACGCCGTAGAAACTCTACAAATATCCCCTACCACAGGGAACTGTTTTAACTACGCCACCTTAGGCCAGTCAATCCATGGTTCCAAGGCACATTACGCCAATACAACTACATCACATTTGCCACCATAACAACATAAACGGTATCTGCAGAGTCCCTTCTCATTTTATTCCATTGTGTAATTTACCGGTTTCCTACCGTAAATACTGCCACTGCAGTCACAACACCAAGGTACACTATTAGATTTTATTAAGGACTACATTATGACAGGGACAGTCATGCGGTTTGGGTCTAATTCGCTACTCACTGACCATGGCATCATGGAAACTCACTAACACTTTCTCTCCGTGACGTTTGCTCCTAATAATTGGCTAATTATTTCGGGCTACGGAATATTTCCATTGCACCGAATTCCAATAATCAAACAAGTAAAATCACACAAATCTAAGAATACCTTAAACGGGGCGATATAACCAAATGCGCATCTCCAAAATTTATTACATTACCCCCGTCTTCGAAAAGAGCACTCGTCCCCGAGTGACACAAACGTCACACTTCTGTGGTCCAATCAAAATTGATTACTTTTTCCCCAAAATCAACCACCAACCCGATTAATGATTCCCAAACATGATTAGGACAAAACTCTGAATCAATGGGCTTGTTCCTAATAGCCCGTCACTCAACATCCGAAACCAAACTTTATTTTTGAATCACTAATTGTTTACAAGTAACCTAAATGTCAACAATGAACACAAATTAAGCAAGCTGAATCCAACATGAAAATGTTCCGACAAGTTATTCGGGTTCAAACTCTCTTATAACAATCCTCGGAAATCGCTGCAGGAAAAACTTCTCTACACATAGGTCTCTAACATCAAGACAACACATGCAACACAGGACCATTCCTGTTTACCCGAAAAGCTCGGGTCTGGAGTTTGCGTTTCCATCTGGAATAACACGTCTCCAAATCAACCTTGGTGCACCACGTGCAGTATATTTTTCGACTCAGTCTCGGTTAGCCGATAGTATCTTCTTACAACTAATTCACTACTAATGGACCAATACTACAGCCACTGAATATAGACATAAGAGAATCTACTCCCAAAGCAAAAGTATGGAACATCATCACATAATGATTCACATATACTGTGGTGTGCAATAATCATTACTTCATGCTGCTAATTAATTGACATGTGCTATGGATTGTCCTTCAGAACTTCACAAATGGACACGATTCCATCTAAGCAGACAATTCAAACTATGCATGATGGAAACCACACTGGACCATTACGATTGTCAAGATCTTAGCGAACAATCTTTAAAATACACTGTATGAAGCAATTTCCAACTGGCAAGTCGCTAGCAGGTCAAAGACAATACAACACGGAACCTTCCTGTTTAACACCGAGGTTAGAGAATGCGTTCTTCAGAGAATAACACGTCTCTTACGAACCTCAAAAACAAGTCAACCATGACTTCAACGCCCAACTGGCGCGACAATACATTGCCATCCACAGACCAATGCTAGACTTGACACTGCCTCACTCAACTTTTCACAACAAGTACTAAATCTACAGGGACAGAAAAAAAAAGTCCACTAATATCCAAACAATCATACATAACACCACCACCTTCCCTTCTCAATTTTGGTCTGCTTCACTCACAGCACAAACCAAACAAATAGATCTAATTTACCAAACTCTGGATTCAAGCAGCAAACAACTTCTAAAACAACTGTTCTTGTCTAACATTGCACACGATCAAACCATACAACTTATCCATAAGAACATAAAAAAAAAAATAGACTCTGTCTTAATATAATTAATTTACTAGAATCAACTATATTTACACAGCCATTGGGCACAGATTAATTGGATGTTAACTGTGCGGCTTTTGTAATTCAACCCGTTTGACGATTTGTCCTATGCCCAACCAAAATTAATAATCACGGGGAAACGATTATTACCCACCCATGAAAATTTATATCGCCGCTTCTGCCGGCTAGGCAAATGTGCCTGATATCAAATTTTCATGTTTCCATACTGAACGCCTTGCTGTTAATGGCGTTTTTATCAAATCCGTATCAATATACAGCAGCGAAACTAAACTTTTGTATGTTTCTCGAATTGGATCAGTGTTTCGCTTCTTCCTGTTAGTCACGCACCTAACAAATTTATGCAATGCACCGAGAGCATGCATTTCCATCAAATTTATCGTCCTCGCACGGAGTAGAGGTCACAAAGAACTGAACATCACTATGTCCATAAGTTTTCTCTGCCTATCAATCTCAATTCAAATAATGTTTCCAATCAAGTGCAAATAAATGTTGAAATTACGTTTGTGTTATTGTTGTTATTATTATTGTTGTTATTGTTGTTGTTATTATTACCAAATCTGTTATGGGGTTTGAATGACAGTCAAAATAGCGCCTATGAACTTTACACAATAGAGCCGGGTGGGGTGGGGGTGGGGTGTTCTGTCAAATACGCATTCTCTTAAGCGTTTAATCTCCAGTAATTAAAAATGATACAGCCGAATTCATAAACGTGGTATGCAAAGGATTTCAAGGCCCACATTTCCAATCAGTTCAGTTCATTCTAGTTCAGTTGTTTGGGCAAAAATCTATCATCTTTGCCATTTGTATTTTCCACGCGTCTAACAAAGTATCACACGCCGCTTATGAATGATTGTCTTGCCTTTCTGCGCCGTCTGTAGACACTCTTTCTATCTCCTCATTATATCAAATCCGGGATAAAGTAGTCCTTCCTAACTGAACATCTGCACTCAGATTAAACGTATTTCTCAAGGACAAATAAACCTATCTACTTTCGCAGACTTAATGTAGCGAAACCAAAATAAAAACATTTTAAAGGCGCTCTAACATTATTATTATTTATTTATTTATCTATTTTTTATTTTTATAGGACACGTCTTTCTTTCCAAACTGCGCAGGAATAGTCTGTATTAAACATAATAAAACCAAATCACTTACACACTGACAGAACTATTCAACTATCCCAATCGTCTGCCACCAGAAATTTTCTTGTTACAAGCCAGGGGTCTTTGCTTGACCGAGTGGTGTCAAACTCTGGCGCGATTCCCGCTAGAAGTCATAAGTTTACCCCAAATTTCCAAAGACTTCTATACAACTTCAGTTGTAAGTTAGAAAGCCCGACGTGTCCATTCTATACATAAATTTTACTCTAATCAATGTAAAACCACAGATTTCCCAACTTGCCAAATATCTATCAACCGCACGTTTGCATAGTTTCCCTTCATCAACTTTCCGTACCGTCAGCAGTTCACGCCGTAGAAACTCTACAAATATCCCCTACCACAGGGAACTGTTTTAACTACGCCACCTTAGGCCAGTCAATCCATGGTTCCAAGGCACATTACGCCAATACAACTACATCACATTTGCCACCATGGCGACATAAACGGTATCTGCAGAGTCCCTTCTCATTTTATTCCACTGTGTAATTTACCGGTTTCCTACCGTAAATACTGCCACTGCAGTCACAACACCAAGGTACACTACTAGATTTTATTAAGGACTACATTATGAGAGGGACAGTCATGCGGTTTGGGTCTAATTCGCTACTCACTGACCATGGCATCATGGAAACTCACTAACACTTTCTCTCCGTGACGTTTGCTCCTAATAATTGGCTAATTATTTCGGGCTACGGAATATTTCCATTGCACCGAATTCCAATAATCAAACAAGTAAAATCACACAAATCTAAGAATTCCTTAAACGGGGCGATATAACCAAATGCGCATCTCCAAAATTTATTACAGTATGCTGTTCGCAATTCCTCGGATGCTTGTTCATCCGTCCATATCTGTTTTAATACAGTCATGGGTCCCCTGACTGTCCTCCCATAGACTAAGTCGAAAGGTGAAAAACCCAAACTAGCCTGTGGTACTTCTTGTATTCGCTGGAAAATTTGTCCTAAGTTTAAATGTTGCAAATATCGATTTATTACGAACGGAAAAGCGAAATATATGGAATTTTCCAAACGTCGATGAGCGTGTGTTAACTTTGGCGGCTAAATAAACATAGATCCTGTATGGATAAGTAACAGCTCGGGGTTTGTTCTAAGGCGATGTCTCGTCGTTTATAAATGGTCTACATAGCAAAATTTGTCAGTCTAGCTGGTGGTTGTGACGCAGAGGAAAATAGCAAGTGCTTTTCTCGTTAAATAAAAGTCCAAGGGGGGGGGGTGTATTGGAAGTCTTGATAGACGATTCTGTTAAAAGGTAAAGAGACGATTCTGTAAAAGGGGTAAAGAGAATAAGGAAAAAGGGACGGAAAAGGGATCCATATTGCAATTGAAACTCGTAAGAAGATGGATGCAAGAGAGAGGTCATTGTAGGCTGCATCACAAGAAAAGACAGAGGGGACAGGGTCGACTCCATTCTACAACCGGTATTGAATCTGGAGTGACCGCAGCAGTCAGTAGGTTATGAATTCATGCTGGACAATTAAGTTTGAACACTGTCACTCGATTTTATGATGAACTTTGATATATATGTGTCAACAGGACTATTAATTGCATTTTGTATTAAGTTATTGGCATTTCTTTTCCAATAGAAATGTATCTTTCAAATGACTTGTACACTTTAATTTGTATATCTAATTGATTAAATTGTTACATTTTATATTCGGGTGCTCATGTAATTTATATATGGGTGCTCGTGTAGTTCTATTATATATCTCTGCTCAAATCTCTGTTTATAGCATCCATTAATTTCATATTTTTATTTTCCACTCGATCAGCACAATAAGTCGACCACCTCCATCACCGCGCAGCAATATATATACCGCTCCGGTGGCCTAGTGGTTAGAGCGTCCGCCTCGGATGCTGGAGGTCGTGGGTTCGATCCCCGGTCGAGTCACACCAAAGACTTACAAAAATGGTACTAACTGCTGCCTCGCTTGGCGCTCAGCATTAAGAGGTTAGTGTTAGGACTAGTCGGCCTGGTGTCAGGATAATGTGACTGGGTGGGACATCATGCTACATGTCTGCGGCATCATTCCCCAGTGCTAGACATTACTATAAACTGCCACACTGCAGACATCGTAGCGATATGACTGAAAAATTGTTAAAAATCATAATCATACACACACACACACACACACACACACACACACACACACACACACATATATATATATATATATATATATATATATATATATATATATATATATATATATATATATATATATATATATATATAGTCGCTCTCTCTTTTTCACTACTTTCTACAATCATATGTTAGTGTTTGTATTTTGTTTTGAAAGAAAGAAGTAGTAGATCGTATGAAGAGTGAATGAAAGAAATGAAAACTAAGGAAACATTTATTGCGTGCAAGGAAAATAAGTGAAAGCATTAGTTTCTGAAGCAAAATTACTGGAAGATTCTATTCTACGTAAACTCAGTAACTCGCAAGACCTCTGTAGATGTTGTTAAATTCGAGTGCATCAAGCCAAGACTCAATCAAATGAACCAATTCATGTTCAATCCTTTCATTCCTTCGCCGAATAGCTAATTAGTTTTTGGTTTTGTCTTTTCCCTTTGCTTTTACATAGATTTACCCCATGAGGGAAACATTAACAAATTGAAATGTCTGGGACGATCAATATTAATTAGGACAGAAGACAACTCCGTGATAGTTCCTATAGCCACGGGCACAATACTCACTATATTCAAACGGCACTTGCAACGTCAATGTGTAAATCAGCCTTAAGTAACAAATTATCACGCCTTAATGTAACGTATGCTTATGCAATTATGGAAGCAGTATATATCTAAATAACACATATTTGTGAAGGGCATTAAAAACGACCATGTTCACGGACATTCGTGTAATAATGAAAAGGATGAGAGACTCTACAATAGAATGATTGTCGTTGGAAAGTGCAAGGTTCCCATCATCTGTATTCCGTTTACTTCTTTGTATCCCGTTAATTCTTCAGTTATTTTCATTTCCTTTGGTTAAATATGAAAATGGATTTTAAACGCAGATAGGCTGGACATGGGCAGTCCTATAAAAATACAAAGAAAAGAAAAAGCAATGTGCATAACAAAATTTGCCATTTAGGTATAATAGTGTCGTGCATCCTATATATTTAGAGTTGCATTCGTTTTACGTTTACCTCCCCTC
>JAECUM010036917.1:0-24457 GCA_016617855.1 Megalonaias nervosa
TATATATATATATATATATATATATATTCACCACCTGGCTCACGCACAGTGAATGGGGATAGTGAGTCAAGAGCGCTTTGATTTGACATGCCTATAGCGAAGTTACCTGTGGTGTAGGGCTGCCTTACGACAGTTTCGAGAGGAAACCGAACTTTTACGTATTGGACTCATTGAACCTGATCCTCATGCATTCAGATGCGACTTTGATCGAACAATATCTCAAACGACCAGTGTCCCAAACAAATGATGTGGTCTTGGTAGAGAGCGTACCGGGATAAAAAGCAAAAGGTTGAAGTTGAAGAAGTTTAGCACATTTCGCATCGAGCTTGAAGACGTAACACTAGGAATCGGTGATATAGTCCTGATGCTAGTTGTCGAAATGTTAGACGGGCATTTTGTTTTGCATAGTCAAGCGATTACAAGCACGTGTCTACGCTTCCAGTATTTAATCCCGTGAAGAAAGTATATTTTATGCTTGTCCAGTTCTATTCCGAACGTCGAGATGATTGCGTCGTTACGGACATATTTGACCAAGTGAGGGCAGAAGTGCGCAGAGGAGAAACTAGTCCTGTAAATCAAATACCCCCAATCAGTGTTGATTCTGACTGACGATATGTGGGTCTGATGTCACCTGTTCTTTAAAATGTTCAATTTTGCTGCATGCAAACCTTCCCGGAACAGACCTGCGTACTCTTTAGACACATATCGGTAACTGGTAACTGCCATATCTAGCACGAAATTCAAAATGGCCACACGACAGAGGGTTGTGCTATTCCACGTATACTTAGAAGTCAACAAACATAGGATTTGCTCCAGAAATTTTATGTACATGCTCCCAAAAGAATCCTTCAGCCGACGGTAGCTCCACAGCCTCGAGAAATACCGGTAAGTGTATAAAATGTACACCGATGTGTGCAGCAAAAATTGGCTGCAGATTATTTTATGTTTTAATGAATAGGTGGTATCAGCCCATATACCACCAATCAATATTATCATGGGTGAGAGTCTGATTTATCGGGAGAAACAACTGTTAAAATCTAGCGTAACTTACAGCCAGGGCTTTTTACCGGTACCGACAGACCTTACTACAAGAACACTTATCCGACGACAGCATTAGAACGAAATGCGGGAGTCCGATCCCAATACCACATCCCCGCTGCCCAACAGCTAGCTTAACTGCCTCTCTCAGCTAGTGTCCTGCCGATTGGGAGCGTCAAGGTTATAAAAGGAGTGCAGCCATCAAGGATGTAGCAACGCTAGAAACAAATCATCTGGAGCAGAATAATCTTTCGCGATATTGCCAGCGGTATTGCCAGCGATATTGCCATATGGTACCCATCTACAGATGCGGAAAATACGAAGCGTGGAAGTGAAGATCGGAAGAACTATACGTTCACAAAGGTCATGCATAGCCATTTTCTCTTTTCTTTCTCCAGACTCGTAAAATAATTTTTTTCAAAGCAAAGTTTGTAAGGCCAAATCGCAAGTCATGGCGACCAACTCAAAAGGCCGCATGGTTATCGGCGAGAATGTTACTCAAAAAGCTTTGATGCCAAACTTGTAGAGCAGTTCGTACTGGCTGGAGGCAGCTGCTTCAGATCCAAATTTGGGTCCGTCAGATCGTTTTTGCTTGTCGTAAATACTCGGAAGTGACTGATGCCGCAGAAGAAACGACATTCCAAAGTTTTTTGATAAACATTAGTCTCGGCCTGCGCTGTGAGAGAGTGAAAAAGATATATATATATATATATATATATATATATATATATATATATATATATATATATATATATATATATATATAGAGAGTATTATTGTAATTGATTGTTTTAGTTTCTGGTTTCATGAAGAAAGAAAAAATATTATTGCCTATTTATACGATAAATTTGTATAAGAGAGTAAATTTTATTATTATTATTATTATTATTATTATTATTATTATGTTGTTGTTGTTGTTGTTGTTGTTGTTTGAACGCGCTTCTTGTTATTGGTTTTTGATTATATTCATCAGTTATTTATATGATTTTATATGCAAGCGTGACTTTAAAATTTATCTTACTGATTTATATGCATAATTTGTTTGCGAGAGATTATATGCACAAATTTGTTTGAGACAGATACTTTTATATTTTTCCTGATGATTTATTTATATGATATTGTCTGGATAAGTGATTTTTATATCTATTGTAATTATTTATTTGTTACACTTTGAAAAAATTATCTGAATGATTTTGTTTGAGTGAATCACTTTCAACAACTATTTTTATTTACATGAGATTTTGTTTAAGTGAGTGAATTTTCTATTTATTTTTATGCTTTATTCCTACAAGTTTGCTTGCGAGAATGACTTTTATTATTATTTTGTGTGATTTTGTTTGAGGGAGTTCCTTTTGTACTGTCTTATTGATTTATTTATATGACTTTTTTATTTGAAAGAGCATCTTTTTCTTAGTTGTATTTATTAGTATATTTGTGATTCATTTGCATGCTTTTGTTTGAGAGAGTTGCTTTTTGAAACAACTATTTTAATAAAAAGATTTGAAGATTTGTAAATATCTTAAATATTGATTTTAAATATAACTTAAATATGCTGCATAACATTTTTTTCAATAAAATATGAAAAGTACGTTTGAATGAGCAAAATTTTATCAATTAGAGTATGTTCATTTTAGAAAATTTATTTAAATGAGCAAATTATATTACCTTTCTCAATCATTTACAGAACAGCCCCTCCCAGGCAAGCTTGTATTACTTTTTAAACGGCACACGAAATCACAACGTGTATTTCTGTTTTTTAAAATTGTACTTGAAATGCAACATGTATTACTTTCTTGAATTATTACTTAAATTGCATCTCATATCACTCCTTGAAATCGTCACTTCAAATAGTTACTTTGCCAAATTAGATGTTCTAATTAGATGTGCACATTGTTTGTTGAAATAGCGATTTGTATTGCTTTTCAAATCCCTTGTTGAAATTGCATATTTATTACTTTTTTAATCATTTACCGATAATTTCATCAGAATCACCATTTTGACAACTACTCTCATCGGACCCAGTGGCGGTGCAATGCGGGGGAGGGGGGGCTCCAGGATAAAGGGGTCGTAGTCAGGAGATTTTTTTCCTGCAACCGAAATTTTCATAGTTTTTCATCTTCACCTTAGGGTAACGGGCAGTTCTTCACAACATTTATATTTAGGAGTCTGTTACAACGTGCTTTCGTCTTGAAATACAAACTAGAATGAGAAGTAAATACGAGTGACCCGAAATAAAGGGTGAACTGAATTTCCGCACAGACGCCAGACCAATTAAACATGTGTTTCTGATCGAATCGACGACATAAACGGAGAGAGAGAGAGAGAGAGAGAGAGAGAGAGAGAGAGAGAGAGAGGCAACAAAAGATACCATGGCTAGAGTTACATTTTGAAAGAAACAATCGGGCTACACTTTCCGTTAATGTTTTGTTCGTCTGCGATATAGCCGAAAGAAACGATCAGGATGCACTTTCATATTTAATTTTTTTATTCTGCTTTATAAGACAAACGATACTAATTGTATGGAAAAATGGAAACCAGCCTGGAAATGGGTGAACATAAAATAGAGTATATATGGGTTTGGCTGGCCAGGATTGGTTAATAATGTAAGTTATGTTTTAGGAAAAAGAATCTTTTGAGAGCTTATCCTAGTTGTAAGTGAAAAAAAACCCCAAAACAACAGAGACATTGTTTTATTGATGGAATTTCAGTCCTTTAACAGTCTTGAGTTTGGAACACTCATTACTAAAATTAGCACCTGACTCTTTGGTGCGGAATTGAAAGCACATGTTTCAAACACATGCAGGTCCAGAAAATGCCCGGCTCGTATCCTTTTCTCTACACAGACGCTGACATCCAGGCTTCATCTATACTGATATATATAGTTTTGATCATGAGCACTCAGAAAGTTTAAGTTATTGAATTTTTAATATCTTGGTGTTTGCATAGGTTTACTATGGGAACTGAATTAGTACCGTGAGTCCTATATCTGTTTATTATCCTTGACCTCCTTCCCAAAACACGTTCCGCTCTTGTGTGTGACTCACTGGAATGATCACGTGACACTGTACACATTTTACGAGAGAAGGCAACTAAAGTGTTGGCACTTAAAATCTATCAAAATAATGCATCTTAATTTCAATTGGAACTGAATTGAATGTGAACTTTCATCATTTTGTTTTCTTTTTGTACAATTTCATCTAAAACATGAACATGCGATTTGTCTAAACGCGATGCAAACCCTGTTAATCTCAATCATTGTAATACTCGATTCACTTTGACCCAGTCAAATGAGTTTAAAAGTGTTACAATGTAGGTCTACTTGTTAAAATGCCACATGGAGTAACGCTGAACTTAATACTTCCAAATCTTATTTTTGATGCTAAATTAGTATCATTAGTTACAACACATCGTTGTAAACTCAAAACATGAGAATCAAATTATCGATATAAACAAACATTCTTTCGCAATTTGTTATACATGATTTCTCTGCGAATGGCTCGAAACGTAGTACCAGTAAGCGGGGCCAAATGAATATCATTAACACTGTATCCTTTCTTCATACTACCCTTAACAAAATATTATATACCTTCCTTATCAACTGATTATTCATCTTATGCTGTGATAAACATATTTTTTTTTTTAAATTGCTAACAATGATATTGGAATCGGAAAAAGCTTCAAACAAAGTTTTAGCGATACAGAAAAGAGATAATGGAAAAAAGAAAAGAAAAAAAAAATAGTATAATAGCTATGCATGAAGATGATAAAGGAGAGAAAAAAAAAAGAAAAATAGAAAAGAGGAAAATCTATATCCTGTGTCATTGATACAACAAACGACTGAGGCAGTGTTTGGATAGAACCGTTTCGTTGAGCTCATTTAATAATACCAGTCTTTGATTAACATAACCAAGACATTGAAAAGAAATAATGTTTATTTCTTTCGGAGCTTTCTTTACATATACAAACGGGAGTGTCACTTAAAGGTATACCTGATGTTACAAACTTAATTTGTCAAACTTTCCACGTACCTGACGCAAACGCATTCACTAGATCAGGCCACATGGCTATGTAATTACCACCAAAATGCGACCTCTTCGCAAACACTCGAGCGACTTTTTGTAAAAAGCCCGATACGTACGCGAGGGCTTATGACGTCAGTGGGCGAACTTTGCGCTGTATACATAGTTTACACACACACACACACACACACACACACACACACACACACACACACACACATATATATATATATATATATATATATATATATATATATATATATATATATATATATAGTACCAATCAAGATTGCCATTTATTTCCCAGCATTGTTTAAATGAAGTGTATATTTCCATCAAAAATGGCTGGCAATCTCCGGACTTTGTAGAGATGTTTCTGCAGAGAGCTGCAATTATTTCTCACTTTTATCAGAAATAGTTCCTTTCTGCTACATTCCTAAATTGTTTGGATTCCTCGCTTATTTTGATTATTAACATAATTTATATGCTGCTAAAAATAAAGAAACTTTCAGGAAATATGCATTTGATAAACCTAAATTGTTTTAAAGACACGGTGCAATCATATCAAGTTTGTTTTCTTGTACAATTATTTGCCACTCATCCCACCGTATCCAGTAAAAATTAAGTTTGTTCAAATCTGAACACTGTTCCGACATGATCGAGACAAGGGGAACACCCAACTTGAATGGACTGATAAATAAGCACTTTTCAGTGCCGGTCCGTGTATGTACAAATACCTTCACACAAATACACCTCTAATAGATTCCCTCTGGTACATAGTCATAATTTCGATGTTAAACTTCCAACTTATTCTTTTAAGGACAATTGCCCACACCGTTTTCGGCCGATATACAATGCCACAGTGCATTTGTTAGTTGCCATTACATACTAAGGGAGGCAACTCATGAAATCCAATAGATGTATCGAGAACAAAAGCACCATTATATCTGTTCGATCCGCCAAGGTGTAAATAGGGTTATCGTATCGGAACCTTGACTAGCGAAGAAGGATGCCAGAGTGCTAGGCATCACTATAAACTGCCACACTGCAGACATCGTAGCGATATGACTGAAAATTGTTAAAGCTACGTTAAAACTCTAAATCACACACACACACACACACACAGAAATAAACCAAAATCATCGGCCAGATGTATTTCTAATAGATTGAAAGTTTGAATGCTGGATTTACCAGAAAGTAAAGTTTTATCGACTCGACCACAATTGGGATGGAACCATATCATGTGTGTTTGAATTAGCTTTATAATGTGGCCATTTGTAATGTTTCAGGATTATTTATACATGTAGGTAGTTTGAAGATTTCATTAAACATATCATGGCATTGCGACCTAAAAGTAAAATGAACAGTAGGAACACTCATAAAACCATTTCTGGGGTCGCTCTGGTATTTCCCCACAACTTGCCATCACTTTGTCTTCAGATAAAATCTGCTCTAAAGGATCCAGTGCTAAAGAAAATAAAAAATTAGAAACAGGCCCAGGGCTGGTGACTTTAAAAAAGAATCGAAACCCTGACTCAAATTCCACAAACCCTGACTACAATTTCCATATGCCCAAAATGTCCCCTTTTTTAATAGTATTTGTCACACAATGTTGCAATTGCTACATTTCAAATATACAGGGTTCCATAGGAGGTATGAAGATAATGCAAGTGTCATTAGTGTTCATCACTACACTCACTATAGACTGGATGGTACTGGTATTCCAAGACTTCTCTGCTGGATTCTCATGAATCCTGATCGCAGCCAAGTTTTTCTGGACGATTATAATGTTAGCATTGTCAAAACTGAATCTCATACTCAAATATGCTTGTCTTTATTGAAAAATAATGAATATTCATCAATTTTGGGACCGTTTCATTGGGGGAGGGGCATAATATGTTCTTTAAGGGTGGGTGGGTGGGGTGGGCTTTACAGGCAATACAGCAGTAATAAACGTCTCTGCCCAGTACGGTTGCTAACGATTTATCAGTACAAATCAACTGTGCAAACACAAGCGTGTGCTTATCATTTCCTTTCTTATTATTGTCTTTCAGTCAGTTTCGTGGTTCAATAGTATTTTAACAAGAGTAAGATAACGAATAATAATACAAAGATAAAGAGAACTAACCTGAATGTTCAATTCAGTGTGTCGAATGTGTTACATATAGGTGGTGCTCCTATTTCGACAGTCTTGGTACACAGGAATGAAGTATGTCAATATGTTGTTTGTCGTATGTGCAAAGAATTAAATGCCCCCACCCATATTTTGTTGCTGGTGTGCTTCAAAAAGTAAAAGTCCATCGAGCAAGAGTTCTGAAATTTGATTTTGCTGGGCTTTGCTTGCATTGCCTCCAAAATCGCCTTCAAAAATGGATCTCACTTGAACACCATTCCGACAGCTGAAATAATCATGCTTTCCGTTTTATATATGGCATAAAATCCTACTTCAAAGAAACGTTGCCGATCTTCAGCAGCTTGTCAATAATCTTTAATGCCGATGGCTTAGACACTCTTATTCTAGGTAATGACAAAGTAATTGTTGTTCTACACGAATCTAGCATCTCTTTGTTTTAACTATTGATATGGGGTTGTTCCACTAGGTGTGGATCATTGCCTATTTAAATTAGCACAATTAGCTCACCCACCGCAGTTTTCAAACACCACACATTAGCTATGGTCAGCCAGTTAAGAAATACGTGAAAATTGTGGTTTATAACTGACCTCTCTGCCACTGTTTAGACTGTCCATATGATAGTTTTACACCAGTTCCGACCACGACTGTTTACCATTTTCAGCATGACACGTCGTGTCATAGCAGGTCCAGATCTTGAAAATAACTTTTCATCGGCGTGACTGAAGTTTTCCCAGGTAAATTAATGTTTTTTTCTACAAGCCCGACGGAACCTCACTTAGAATACAAGAGGTGCCCCATCTGAAATTAGATGGGCCCTGTACGTCGGGCTATCGGATTTGTTGAGCACTGTGATCATATAAATAAACTCATAGTTGTTTTCTGGGATATCCATCTTATATCTAAATTAATGTGAGAAATGAGGTCCAAATGATTGTGGGACTGCGCAATTTACATGGCTTATGCATGGTGATTTTGTTGTCAAATTCTGAATGAACAGTAGAGGGACCCCGACCATACAAGGGACAAAAATATCCAAATAAACAGTAACACATTGTACGTTTTATCAGAAGAACTATGTCTCCTCCATCTTTCACCTAAAAGCACCCCCTCTGCTCCCTCCCCCCCCCCCGCACAAAGTTTTTAAACTATTACTTAAACATCTGCTTTCAATAAATGGAAGTTTTAACTAATTTTGGGTTGTGACCCTCAACGGAACCCTGGGTATGATTCGACGCCTGTTATGATCAGTTGGAAACAGTGGCGTTGACGCATATCTTGGTAATTTCACATACATGCCACATACCTTCTGAGTCTTTCTACTGGATATGGTTTTCACTGGTTCACTCGTACAATGTTCCTATCGGAGCTGATTCAGATTTGTGCTGAGGGCTTATCTCTCCTCTCTGTGTAAATTGGGCTGCGGCAGAAATACACTGATTGCTTCTAGCGGTAGACTGGTTCTCTCCACTTTTTTTTAAGCCTAACAAAAAGTACAACTCTTACATAATGCACCAATCACAGCAAGTGTTGTTGTTTATTTCTGAATACAATGTTCCCTACACCTTAAGCTCCGCCCACCTGAATTTGTACAATTGGTACCGTTATACCATAAAAATGGTACTAACAGCTGCCTCGTTAGGCGTTCAACAATAAGAGGTTATTGTTAGGGCTGGTCGGATAATGTGGCTGGGTGGGACATCATGCTACATGTCTTCTGCATGATGCCCCAGTGCTAGACATCACTATAAACTGCCACACTGCAGACGTGGTAGCGATATGACTGAAAAATTGTTAAAGCTGCATTCAAAATCCAAATCACACACACAGACACACACACACAGAGAAGAGGGTTGATATTTTCTTCTTAATCTTTGGCAAAATTAGTTCTGTCATATATCACTTCGTATTAATATCGACGTAAATGTTAGGAATCGACTGGAGAAGAAACTTTTTAAGATAACACAGTGTGAAATGTGCAATATAAAGGTTTCCTTTCATTTCATCTTCGCCTACTTGTAAAACTGTTTGTAAATATATTTATATAACACAATTGTAGATTATACATGAACACAAAATAACGACTTCTTTGGATCAAACCGAAAGTTTTAGTAAAGTTCGTCTAGTGTCACTAACAAACAGAAAATTTAAAAAAATAATTTGCCATGGTTTGATTATTGAGTATGCTCTCTAGTAGTGTCTATATTGTTTTGATCACATGACAATATGGCGTCGGCGTTCACCTGACTTCGCCTACTTCGAAGTACAACGCAGGGAACATACCAAGCATGCAAACCAGACAACTTCAGGTGGTTTCGTTTGGGGGGGGGGGAGGGGGGTGAACCCTACAACTTTGTAGAGACCTTATCGATGAAAAATAAAGGTTCCGTATTTGAAGGGCTTAAAAAAAAGCTCTGCTGTAATTAAATAATTATTTCTGAATAAATAATTATTTCTTAATATATAAATATATTTCTGAAATCTGAAGAAAGAAAATATTTACAAAACATATAATCACATCACAACCCCATGTGAACCCCTAGGTTGCCAAACGGACATCCTAGCAGGCTCAGGGGCATTCGAAAACGATTTAAGGCAGTTATGTATATGTATTCATCCTTCGCAGTTACGCTATATACTTGACTTAGCCCTTGACAATGTCAAGGGGGAAATAACTGCTTAACTACTCTATCGTTTACCTGACGGAGTTATTTAGCATCAAGGACCAAAAATTTATCGAATAGACCAATACGATATCTCGACGTAGGATCGTGCAAATTTATTTTGATAAATCCAAACGGGATATTTTGTGCATATGAAAATAAATCCCTAAACCTAATCATGTCTATATCCCCTGAACACCAAGTCTGATGAAGTGTATGTGTATCAACTCCGTTAAGCACAACTAAAATATTACAGTTGTCCCTGATCACTTTTGGTATTTGTGTATACCGCTGGGTAACATAAATCACGTCTGTGTTTTTATGTCTACCTCGAGAAAATATCCGAGCTGGATTTGATTGTTTATTCAACATCACATCATCGTACACTACTAAATTATTAACACTTCCGTCGAGATCATCCACGGACGGTGCTTCATCAATATCAGTAATAAAATCAATAACGTCACCGTTTTCATTGAATTGACTACAACGACGACAAAAAATAAAAGACTCGCACAAACAGGTAAATGTGCAATATGTGGTACAAAAAAATTTAAATTTATTTCATCGAAAACAAAAACCGGCGGTGATATTTCCGCGTTGTTGGGAAATTTACCAGGAACTCCATGGGCGAAATATCCTGGAGAAAAACACTTACCAAGTTATAATTATTGTGGTCCTGGAACTCGACTTGATATCAGACTCGATAACCAAGACCAACCAAAACGTGGAGAGTATCCAATAAATAAAATCGATCAATTGTGTTACGTTCACGATGTTGCGTATCGAAGCAAGGATTTACAACAAAGACATCTTGGAGATGTGAAATTGATTCACGCGCTGAATTTTATAACGGATAAATCTCTCAGAGAAAAACCCGCTAGTTTTCTAGTGAAATCTGCTATGAAGGGTAAACTAATGCTAGGGGCTGGTAAATTAATTATATAACTATTATAATGGAATCTGTTTATTATTCCCCGAGAGGATACTGAAGAGGTAAAGCAGCAATTGGTAAACTTGCTGAAGCAGCAAAAGTCTCACGTGCTGTTGCTGCAGCGTGGTTAGCACGACAGGCAATATGGCAAATATATCTGCGTCCACCTAAAAAAATTCAACATGCACATTTTGATGTCAGCGTTCCCAATGAAGTTCATTAAGCAGATATTTTGTTTTTACCACACGATACTATTAAAACACGTGGGCGTCAATCACGCACATACAAATATGCGTCAACTGTCGTTGACGTTGCGAGTAGATATAAAGAAGCGGAACCATTATCAACAATAACATCATCTGAAGTTGCATCTGCGTTTGAAAGAATTTATCAACGAGGACCTTTGCGATGGCCACACTTGCTACAAGTTGATCCTGGCAAAGAATTTCTTGGTACAGTATCATCGCTGATGAAGCAACATAATGTCAAAATCAGACGAAGACACACCGCAATTCATCGTGATCAGGCAATAGTTGAACGATTTAATCGAACACTTGCTGAGCGGTTATTTGGATATCAGTATGCGCAGGAAATAATTCAAAATGACAAGAGATCTCGTGAATGGGTTGCAAGATTACCAAGTGTGATAGCTGCGTTAAATAATGAAATTACTCGTTCAGTTTCTTTGAAACCAATTAATGCGATTACAAAGAAACATATACCAATACAACGACGCGATTCTTTTTCTCAGCCAGTACTGGGTAATGTAACTGTAAGGTATTTATATGAACCTGGTGAACTTGAAGGGGGTAAAAAAAGAGCAACTGATCCTATCTGGAGTGTGACTACACATAAAATTTCTAGCGTGGTTAGATCCACTGGTAGACCTGCAATATACAGACTGGAGTCAACTGCTCCTCAGCGTGGATTTACACGTGAACAATTACAAGTAATTCCTACGGATACACAATTACCACCGCGTTCACTTTTGTAAACAGGCACCACTCCGTCGATTACATTCAAGACAGGTCAGCATTACATTTTCGCGTGTGTGACCAATACTACTATTAATTCTGTCTACGGTGAACTGTCTTGGATTATTATTCGAATACTCCCATAACATACTGCAGTTACAACTTGCACAATGATTATTCTGTCGTTGTTTTAGTGTCATAATTAATTTAACATCAATATCAAAGTCGCGATTATTTTTTTTTTTGTCACATTGTTTATAACTGGATAATTTTTTTTCTTATTACTTCGTCACTAACAGCTTGATTATTATTTTCTGTGGAGTCTATGACAACGCTGTAACTGTTACACAGTTACAATACATAATAATAATATGGCATTTGATTGTTTTCAAATGCCATGAATGAAGGCTGTGAATCCTAGGAAAGATGAAATTCTATTTACACCAATTACAGAGAAATCGACCACTCTGGTGGCCTAAGTGGTTAGAGCGTCCGCCTCGGATGCTGGAGGTTCTAACCCCTGCCGAGTCATACCAAAGACATCTAAAAATGATACTAGCAGCTGCCTCGCTTGGCGCTCAGCATTAAGAGGTTAGTGTTAGGACTGGTCGGCCTGGTGTCAGGATAATGTGACTGGGTGGGACATCATGCTACATGTCTGCGGCATGATGCCCCAGTGCTAGACATCACTATAAACTGCCACACTGCAGACATCGTAGCGATATGACTGAAAAATTGTTAAAGCTACGTTAAAAATTCAAATCACACACACACTCTGTAACTGCGAGATGCTTCTAACTCTAGATACTGCGAGATAAACTAAATTTGACCACTCGATGTTATTATCGACAATCCAAATATTTGTGTCAACGATAGTTAATCCTTGTGACGAATGAATCGTTATGGCGTATCCTAATTTCCACGGTGAGTTATTCATACTCAACGCGTTTTCAACAACATCAACGGGAACTAAAACAATATCATTGAGTACGAGATTTTGTTTCTCATCTGATCCTGGAATTTCAATATCGACATTTTGTCGTCGAGTACCTGCTGGGCGATAACACAATGGTACAAGTAGATTTGAGAATTTTTCTTTATGTAACAAAAATAATTTCTCTTGCAACGTATCACTAACTATCTTTCTAGTTGCAACTATTAAATCATTTGGTCTCCATAAATTCCAAAAAATCGTTCACAGAAGATTCCGGAATTATCTCACGCGTTATCTCACATTGTATTCTATCTGGCTGTAGTCTGATTAATTTTTAAAACGTTTTCAGAGATTCATCAATAGCTCTATGATCATCGGTTATCTCCTCATAATAATCTACAAACTTTTTAACCATTCGTGCGGAGACTGTCCAACGAAAGGTGGTGGTTGACCATGATCGCCGCACGTTATCACAGCAGTATTTTTCAGTAACAGCCAATCAAGGAACATTTTTAATGTATCCAACGAAACTGTACAAATTTCATCCCAGATGATAATCCGGGGTATATATTTCTCACCCATCCGTGCTGGAGTCCATGTATCCCCGCTTCATCTGAAGAAACTATGATACGTCTGTGATTTCACTCCTCGTTGTTTCATTTCTCGGGCTAGTCTGTGTGTGGGCGTCAGCACAATCATGTCTGTGTTTCTAAATAATTCAATCACACGTGTTGTTTTTCCAGAACCTCTAGGTCCATTGAGATAAACGGTTTTATGCCTGGATAAAGGATCAAACGCAGATGGTTCCGTCGACGTTAGTACTCGATTGTCACCGTGGTAATATACTTCTTTAATCTCAACGTCTGCGGAGTCAGAATAATCAAGTATGTGCTCGCGTTTTATTCTCCATGATCCCCATTCACCGCTACTGAGTAGCGGTTTTAGCTCGTCTAAATATTTTTTATTATCTAAAATGAATCCGTGGCAACTCTGACCGCGTAACGAGGAAATCTGCTTCTCATCGATAATAAATTTATAGAAACGTACGCGAGCATAAAACATTTTAAATGAGTAAACTGCGGTGACTCACTATAGGTATAACCCACGATTGTACCTAATCGTGACCCGTTTGATAAGCGAGCATCACTTCGACTCACAAATATGTTTTTTTCTATTGTATCCTTGATTATAAAATCGCGTTCAGCATCATCCATAATTAATCTCTCACAATGTCTTTTATGATCACACGCACCACCTTGAGTAAACTTACCAATTATTTTTCTGCCGAGATCTTTCGCTGTTTTTTCACTACCTTCTTTTCTGTACGCGGATACCTTATTAATAAGTTCAGTAATTTCATCCTCGTCGAGGTTAGGAAATTTTTTCCTGACATCACTTTCCGCTTCAAATTCGTCTGGCTTCGGCAACCAAACTTGTTTCTGCGGACGATACGATATAATAGCTTCGGTTACTTTCAACGACGTTAATATCCCAGCATCGAGCGTGTATAGTAATAAAACTATCGGAACCCAATGTCGCTCTGAGAAATGTCTTCCAAACCATGCATAAACGATCGGATGCAGATCATCGCAAAACTCGAATGATTTTACACAAGCAAATCCAGTTAAGTCAAACGTTGGAAGGGGTCCGTTTATTGCAACTCTGGTCATCTCGTGTGTGGGGTGTCCAAACCGCGCAAAGTATCCAGCGCATTCTCCGTATCCGAGAAAACTTCCAGGATAACACGCAACCATATCAACCGATATAACGTTGTTATGATTGTATTCGGTATTCCACAATCCACCATGACCATATTCGACACAACCATGAATTTTTTTCTTGAGCAGCTTGAGCCGCAACTGATGGAACAGTAAAACAACAATTTAGTAATTGTTCAACCTTGACATTATCAGCGTATTTCCGAGCAAGATTCCTCATGTCCTCGTGGAGAGATTCTCGACGATAAATTTCTCCATTAGGTCTTACAAATTGATCGTAGTCTACGGATTCTGAACTCTGAAATAACCAAACAGATACAGGGTCACTCTTCGCTAATTTACCAGTCGCGTCAAACATAACACCGTCGTCGTAAAATTTAACTTTTCTGTCTCGTGGAAATATTATTACCGCGGATGTCCATGCGTGTGCGTTGTGATCGATGATCGTTATAGGAGCTCCATTGTTTGTATATTTCAGCGCATATAAAATCTCTCCGGTTAACGTCTTTACTGTTATTGGAAATCTTAATCGCTTTTCTAACTCAGCGACATCCTTAATAGACACTCCAGTATCTTTGACTGTTACCGCCCACTCAGTTATTTTTTTTGCGTCGCAGATCAGTTAAACCGTTTCCTCGTACCGCTTTTGAGAAATGTTCTATAACTCGCTCAGTTACGCAATTTAACGAAGATGTCACCAACGAGGAAAATTTCATCGGCGCAAGATTATCAACGCTAGGTTTATCATTTAGCGGATAGATCGCATAAACAACTGCAGTTACAGGATATACTCGTTCATAATACGGTTTATCAATGCCGGTCAGTATGAGGGGAGTTTTTAAGTAATGTATCAGTATTATTTCTAGTATGAATCCGTACAGGGTCACGTTTATCACGGATGATCCAAGTGTCATCTTCGCTCTGCGTAATAAATTTTATTCTAATAATATATCGTTGATTATCAAGGTAGTTGATAATATTCCTGCCTCGTTCGTCATGCATTCTAGCATCGACAGTTCCTCGTTCGTCAATCATTCTAGCATCGATGACCCCGCTGACCCTGAATGTTGACCACGCATGAGCCGCACCATCGTTGCGAAATTCTTTTTTAGCTTTACGGATACGCTCAGTTATATCGCTAGCTAGATTTTTCATCGAAAACTAAATTTAGATCTGTCATTGAGTTTGTCAAGATCGAATCTTGCTCTGGAAGATTCAATTGTGGATAATCTCTCAAATACCTCCATGCTATAATTAAAGCAAATATATGTTTAATTAAACCTTAATTATACGTATAATGATACAAGCAAAGAATCATTGCAACTTGCTTATGGTAGGATTTTCTTCTCGTTGTAACAAATCCTGAGTAAATTAATTCTGTAGTTACCACATGCAAAGTTTTCGCCGAGGTAGTCTAGGACCGAAACCGTGTTTACGATGCGGTGTTGGTGAACGAGGAGAAACACGGTATTGTGTACAGTATGATGGTAAGCGATATAGAGAGCTGAAACGATATTATGATAAAAATATAATAATGAATCCCCGTTAAAAACAGCAGAAGACTATCTCGGTTGGTTTCAAAATAATCATTTAGACAAATAATACTACTATACAAATGGAGCAAAATGAATTTGTGAAACATCCAATACTTAAAAATTATGAAGCATCTCGTGATGGTGTCATCAGAAACTGCAGATTAAAAAAACCAGCCGGTAATGTTATAATACTGGGTATCTCAGATTCCATGCTGGGTATAAAATATATCCTTATAATCATCGATTCGTATTTGAATGTTTTCATGGAATCATGGAAGACGGACTTGTAATTGATCATATTGACGGTAATAAAATTAATAATTCTTTAGGATATTTGCGAATTATTACACAGGGTCAGAATACTGCATGTGGAAATACTGGGAGATGTAAAATGTTTGGAAAGAGGTCAGTTATATCTACAAATAGAGAAACAGGCGAGGAAATAATTTTCCCATTGATGAATGCAGCTGGCAAATATTTTGGTATCACCCCGAGTTCGGTACAATTTGTTGTAAATAATATTACCAGAATAGCGTATTCGAAGAAATTTAAGCAAAAAATCACGCTGCAGTATGCATAACTCCGTTGACTGTCCAAATCGTTATGGTTTATTATTCAGAAATATTTTGTTTTACTTTTATTCAGAAATATTTTTTTATTTTTATTCAGAAATATTTTTTTTTCTTTTTTGCTTTTATTCAGAAATCAAACAAATATTTATCATATAATGAATCATGAAAAAATCAATTCTATTATTGTTACTATCGAACAATTACAACAAGACGGTATAAAAATATCTGACAAACTTGATCCTGAAAAAAATTATGAGTGATTTTGAATCATTACACATTCGGCGATCATACGCTGCCCTCCGATTATAGATTCATAACGTTGATCCAACAAGCGATGTTACAATCGTTGGCAGCAATTACAGACACACAGGTGAAATTATTTGTTCCTTTTTCATGCGCCATCGAGCGGGTTAGGTCAGAATTATCTCACGAATACGAAACAAAAATAATTGTACACGCTCGCGTAAAAGCGTTGAGAGATATTATGTCCATGGTGACTTTGTCACCAGCGACGGAGTCGATGACGGAAGACTTACTAGCGAAGGATAACACCGAGTGTGACTCTAATCATAGTGAAAGTGACTGTAGTGACGTTGGTGACGAAACCAATAGTGTCACCGTGACTGTGGTACCGGCTAAACAAGAGGGATAATTCATTTCTGACCCTGATATAATCACGGGGGTAAAAAAAAAACAGATTTGTTTTTGCTTGGGCCCCCCCCCCCGACAACGTCGTCAACATCGAAGTTGTTGGGACATTTTGTTTTTGCCTGGTGTTTTCTACGATGACGCTCTATGAGTGTGAGATCTAAAATCTCACGTACAGATTTATACTTAACGTTTCCGACCTAAGATCGAGCAAGTGGCCATTCTGGTCAGTAAATTTGAAATGTATCCGCGAGAAGAGTCGATTATGACATCGTAGATAAACAACGTTGATTGGTTCTGATACAATCAAATAGCCTGTTGGGACCTGCGTCGGAAACTATTACAGAATGTATCCTTGCTGGGCTTGATTGGATTTTTCAGCGTCAACTTGATAACTACCGTCGATGACATCACACACTAAATTTATCGCGATCGTCGATGTAATGTTGACTATACCCGCCGAGATATGACGTCCTCCACCGTATGGATCATTGTTGTATCGGAGAATGCTTGCCGGTGGTGCTATTTTTCTCCACGACGTGAGGGTTTTTGGAAAGTAATCATCTATAACATCGTTGAGTCTCTTTTTTAATCCATCGGTGTTAAATTCTGGTATCACAAATGTTGGTAATTTTTCTCTGGTTGTATTATAATGATCATGAATTAATTTTTTCGATGAATCATCTGGGTTTCTCTTTAACCTTTCGATGAGTTCTACGATAATAGTTCGGTTGGTAAAGTTGATATCAGATCTGATTTTATTTAGGTGTATTATTGTTTCAATGATTTGTTGTTTTGTGTCATCATTGTAGAATTGTGACAGCGATAAAAATAGATTTCCAAATCAGTAATTTTACGATTGTATTCAAGATTAACAACCGCGGAAGGATTTCTAAATATTTTATCGTTAAAATATTCTTCGTACTCAGCCCGCGGTGGTGGTTTTATTTGTTTTAAATCCATTAATAAATGACCAATTACAGGGTATTTTGTTCCATCGGTGTCAGTATTAAATTGTGATCGAACAATTGCAATATTTCTTAGAAAATATCCTGAGATTTCTGTTGATCTTTTTGCTGTTATGAGAAATTCACTTTTTACTGGTTCTGGTGGACTAGAATAAACCGACGGGACTTCAGGTCAGCCCAGCACAGACCTAATCGAAGTTTGATATACGTCAACGGCGTAATCGGGTGACAGAATTTCGATGGCAGATGACAGCGTTGGTTCATGGACGGTAATAGCTATCTTTGATTCTTTTCCTGTGATGGATTTAATTCTACGTTGGAATTCTTCATTGATCTGTTCTATCTGATAACTTCCCGTTGGGACGCTGACTATTTGCCAATCAGGAGTTGCATCGGGTTTGTTTTTGCTCGCAAATACCAAATAATTATTTGGTTGTAGTCCACCGAATGATTTTGACCTAATGTTGGGCCAACTGTGATAAACTCGTAATTGCGCCAGCGCAATCTCCCTTGCCTGAATTGTAGTTGGAAAATTAATACTAAATTAGGATTAGTTGAACTCGCTGATATTATTTTAGTCGTAACCGGAGCAGTGTTAACGACAATCTGCTGCAGTAATTCCTGTGTTGTCATCGTATATACGTTCAATGTTTTAAATTGACAACTAACAAATAAAATGCACGGCCGGATAATAAACACTATAAATTTTTATCCTGGTGGTGGTATCGAAATTTCGTACTTAATAACACACACGTCTCCGTATATACAGTACTTACGCGAGAGAAGAGGCATCGAAATAACACGCACGTCTCCGTATACATAGTACTTACGCGAGAGAGAATTGATGTTGTTAGATCTTTTCTTAGACAAAATTATCACGGATGTGTTCGCAAATTATGAGGTTGAAAAGTCACCAGTGACGAGAAAGTCACCAACGACGATTACGTGGATGTATGGTGGTGGGGGGAGCCGTGGTGGAGGATACCTATGGAGCCTGTTAAAAGAATCATAAAAGAATTTATTATCTTGTTGGTGAAGTAAAGTAAGACTTTGTCGTCATCGTTGGTAACTTTGTCACTGAATACCTCATTGTAGATTCCCGCGCAGGTATTGAATTCTTCATCGGTGATTATTCCATCGTTGAGCGACGAAGAAATCATCGACGTTAATTTTATAGTATGCGGTCGTTGCAGTTTGTAATTTCATCGTGTACTCGTTCAATTTTTCATTTGTGCACGTATTTATCTTTTTCGCGATAATATTAAAAATACTCGCGATAGCTGTTGCGGATGAAATAACGATTGTTACAACGATCGGCGTTGTCATCGTCAACGTTGACAATACTACGCCGGTTTCAGCAACAATCGCGGAAGCTGAATAAACGATTACGTCAATGACAACCGCACGTCTACGATATTTCACTATCGCTGCTGTGTAATCATCGATGATGGTTTTTAGTTTATTCTGCCATGTTGTTACTTGATCGTATCTGTATTTCTGGACATCGATCATTATACTGTTGGACAATGTCTAAGACATTGTCTCGTCGTTGTTTAATAAAACAATGGAGGTGTTTCAGCTACAAATTCCAGACACCACCAGTACGACGCTGTGGTTATTTTCTTATCGGATGGTTCCAGTATAAACGTTTCTTCGGTATCCTTATTTAATAAAATGGATTCAGTTCCAGAAAAATTATCGGTAGAATGACGCCATGGAATTGTAGTAAATATTCTAAATTTTGCAGAACTAAATACGGACAGCCTGTACACACCGGTTACTTCTGCGGTATGTTTGATAGTGTTATTTTGCAGTGTCCATGTTGATGATCCTGATGATACTGTGTACACGATATTGTTGATCGTTGACGACGTTGTCGCCCCGTGTGGAATTTTAACGAGATTAGTTTTTTGAACGATATTAGGAATTCCACTGACAATATCGTTGAGTGTTGTGTTAATGTCGGCGAGTTTAATATCAACGGTTGGTGGACTTTCAAAAAATTCATTAGTGGTTCTGTTTACGTTTCTGCGAAAATTCATAACCAGTTGGACATGATTAAAAAATTCAGTTCTAAGTGCGGTCATTCCATCATTGATCGTCGACAACGAAGTTGTCATTGGAACGTTGTTCTCGTCGACGTATTTTTTGTTGCAGCGTCGAGATTATCCGTCGGTTCACCTAAATTAATAATTTTATTGTTATTCGTGTTAATGACGCCGTTCATTATATCGCCGGTTTTTAACACTCGTTCACTTATGCTATCTCGGATCGACGACAGAGTAATAGTACTAGGAACAAATTTCCCCTCTCTGTCATATACAGCAATAAGACCTTCTCGCGATAATCGATTACGAATAATGATATCGTTGATTGAAATATTACTCGTCTTCAATTGTCCTTCACGGTTTTGAAATATAATAAGTTCGTTTGGATCAACGTTGGCAAGATTGAGCAGGTCAGATAATTCATCATTGATCTGTCTTGTTACTCGCTTGAGTAAGTCTTCGGATGGTTCTTGATGGGTTCCGAACGTTGTTCGGGTTTTAGCTGATCTTCCATAAATATCTACCATTATATGATTAGCGATTATTTAAAATGCGTGTACTCGTGTATTCGTGTACAGCCTTATGGGGTGGTTTCGCTGACCTTGATACAGCATCAAGTACTGCCAGTGCTTCACGGCCACATATCGGCGGGTCGGTTATTTTTTGTGTTGGTAGCGTTGAATACCAGATTGGGATATTTTGAAATCTGTCGACGTATTTTAAAAATTCTTTTGGTGGTGCCAGTCCGTGCGAATCGAAATAAATAATACCACGTGGATCAATCGCGTACGCAACCCAATGAGTACCCGCGTTGGTGGATTCATCGAGATTAATAATACCGGTTTCAATCGAGTTTGGATTTTTCGGTAATTGATCACGCATAAAAACACCTCTGAAATGTTTGATATTTAATCGCGTAGCAGCATCAAGTAAATCAAAATTAGACATCGGAAAAATTAACGAGTCCCTGGAATCCCTTTCTTTGTTTTTTGATTCCTTTTCCTGTTGCCTTCTTTAATGCCATTCCAGCGGCAGTTCCAACCGCACCTAACGCGGCGGCTTTTGCAACAGCTGGGGCTTCAGCGGCTATCAACGCTGGAATAGCTGCAAGAAGTGGAAATATTCCACCGGTCTTGATAGCGTCTTTGATGGCACTCTCGGAAAGATCTACTCGTATACCCTTGTTCGATTTTTTAGCGTTGTTGAAGTGCTTTAGTTGGCGTTCTGTCACTGATAGTTTATTCGGACCACCTGCGATTTGTTTTTGTTTTAGAGTTATTTTTGTTCCAGAGTTTTTCGCTGATGCCGACTGCAGTTTTTTGATCTGACCAGGAGTCAGACTAACACTATTGTGATGGTATGACATTTATGATATATTCCTGACTTCTGAATCAGCGATTGCATATTTTCTACTGGAGCATCAATGACTCTCATTCGACCACCAACACCTTCAAGTAACATTGCCTTATCGCTGAGTATAACGGCGACTGCTCTATAATTAGCAATAGCTCCTCTTGTTACACGAGCTCGAGAATATATGTCAACGACGGACTGTCTAAACAACTCCAAGTGTTCCAGCGAAAAGTAATAGATCGGATACAGCGTCGTAAAATCTAGCTGTGATATTTGTAAACCAGTATCAACATTTTGATCACGTCCCATATACGACATCAATCGATGATACGCATGTGGTACATGATTTTGCTCGAAATTTAACAAAATATTTTCCGATAGTTCTTGTTGTCAATTTATCTTCAACGATACTTCAGTGACCCCAAGTTTGTTAAATATCATTGCACTACGCGTTTGATCATCTACTCGTTGCAGCATCTTGAAGTGCAACAAATATGTGTCGCGGTGCAGAGATACCCTGTTGTGATGATATTTGCCATGTGAATATCCCATTAACGTTACTTTGAACAGAATCTGTGATTGTTGTTAACCATGACAACATTGACTTACCACCCTGATTCATAAAAGAAAGTAACCGTTGTTCTTCGGTTAGCGCAGGAGTCATTACTGGCATCCACAATGAGAGCTTTGTTAGAACTACCTTACCAGCATCACCAGCGGGTCTCCATATTGCATCATCGTCTGTGGCTTTTCGTACGAGTACAACGGTGTGTTTGGCTCCGAAAATAACTTTTCTAACGTGTCTGCAAAATCCAAAAATATGTGATAACGGAATTGCACATGAAAATCTTTTATTTCCATCTTTCAGAATAGATCGACATGATCTAAATCCTAAGTTGAAATCTGGATCGACATTAATAATCATACTTTGCACATCCACGTCGTCATTTCTAGCAAAGTTTCTTGGTCGTCCTATTTCATACTGGTTATATTCAGGGTGGTCGGAAGTGTCCTTGGTAAACATCATTGACGGACCAGCTGATCTTGAATAATCGTCGCTGTATCTCGCAAGACCAAGTATCGTCTTGGCAACGTCAACATCTTTTTGAATCGTTTCAATATTTCTTCCGTCAGTCACGTACGTAGCGCTATCAAACAACGCCATGATGCCATTATTAACAAAACCAATACTATCATTGACTCCATATTCAGTATTATCTGTTTTTAAAATTTCACCTTCTACTTCAATAAATGCTTCAGCGGGTAAGAAATATATGCTTGTATCATGAACTTGTAAATCAATTCGCCCACGCCGATTTGGTTGTCGTGCGTCGTAAGAATAATATTGATAATCACTCACAGACTCATCCTTGAGAACTGGCTCATCCATGTCAAATGCGGGATCAGATATACGTTTAAACATCTTTATGTTATTGGTCATTATTTAATACGAAGACCACTCCCTGCTATTAAACTTCCGGTTATATTTTTTTTTCTTTTTTTAACATTGGTACACTGGCTGACTCTGCTAGTTTTTTCTTTGCGGCTTGATTTATTATTTTACTAACATTTGCAGGCATCACTTCAGTGCTGGCCAGTTTCACCGGTGGCTGAGGTTTTCGTCGTATTAATCGTGCTAATCTGTCCTTGATTGCAGAGAATGCTTTGCCGGCAACATCACCAGCAGCACCAATACCATTTTCACGAATAACGTCAATAGCTTTCATTCCTAGTTGCTTTGCAATTGGTATTGCTTTTGGGGCCATCCTTCTAAATAAGCCCTGAATGACATCGCCGAATCCATCTCCGTAAAATGTTTTGTATACGGGTAATCCTGAATTTACCACCCTGATCATAGTTGGTCTACGTTGAGAAGCATGTATGATCATTTTATTATAGTTGTTATATCTAACTGCTTAATTACTATAGTAATCGTTGGCGATTTCATCGATGAGTTCCCGGTAAACATTAATATCCATGATACCGCCGCTAAATAATCGTTGAAACGTTGATGCTATTTCATTATTGATTTCTGGAGAATCATTACCGGCTCGTTTTCCACCGTTTAAAATTTCTAGTCTGTTCACGTCGGCAAGGACGTTATTGGGACATGGAGTAATAAGACCACTTCCCCTGGTACCTGTACCAATACCACTTCCAGTGGCACCCGGGGCATCATAGAATTCTTCTCTCTCACATGTTGTCTCCGTTGTTTTTTTTTTTCTTCCTTGATTTCCTTTTTGCTTTTGCTTTTTCAAGTTGCTGTTTCATTTCTTCATTTTTTTATTCTCTTGCTTGCTTTTCTTGCTCAATATGCTTTTATTGCCTGCTTAAAAATATCAAACTGACTAACATCTTCCACGGATCTGATCTGCGGAGTATTAGCAGCGATACGATATACATCCCTGGTCCAATCGCCAAATTTTATCTTACTAATATACTCAGGTTTTACATATTTTCCCCTATTACGATATCCAAACGCGGCAATATCTGCTAATTGGGTATTTTCTTTCATAGCGGGAATACCTTCAGATGTGAACTTATCGGTTATTTTGGTTTTGGGTTTTGGTGGTTCAGGTTGTGGTCGAATTTCAGGTGGTGGTTGAGGAGGTTGCCTGGGTGGTGGTCGAGTTGCTCAAAGACGCCCAGCAATATCAGCAGGCAATGTTGCAATAGCTTTTTGTGTTGCCTCAGTTGCTGAAACAATTTTTTTTTGTTGGTTCAGTAATTGGTTTAAATAATTGTTCTGCACCATCTGCAAATTTTTCTTGTGTTTGTTGGCGTGCTTGTAGTCGTTGTTTAACACTATTATGAAGAGGGAGATATTTCTTGATTGCTTCTAATCGTTTTCAGCTAGTCTAGCTGAGTGAGCTTCACCAACCATTATTGCTAAAACAATTATTTAATTACAGCAGCGGAGGG